>JARHVA010001842.1:1397500-1460000 GCA_037957365.1 Torreya grandis
GTGTGATAGACAAATGGATAATGTATATCTGAATCTTCAAAATCTAGAAATCAAGCATGTTTTAATAATGAAATTATGGAAAAATGTTTTTATGTAACCAAAAAAGTTATTATGATTGCTAATATTACCATCCAGATTCAGAGTCAAACAAACAAGGTCCACCTTGAGCTTCATCATCTACAGCTTGTTCTAGACCAATGGAGGAATGCTCCTTGTACAGTCAACTGTGAACCACTTGATCCAGCTTAAATTAGTAAATCTAGAAATCAAGCATGTTTTAATAATGAGATTATGGAGAAAAATTATCATGACCAAAGTTGATGTGATCGATAACATTACCCACCACATTCATATTCAAATGTATAAATTCCAACTTGAGCTTCATCATCTACAACTTCTCTTACACCATTGGTGGAATGATCCTTATGAAGTCAGTCCTAAGCCACCTGATCTCCTGCCTTGCAACTCTCCCTTTGGGGTTCATAGACATGGAGGGAGGTGTCAGCACTCTTGTAGTCAAAGATGTCAAATTTGGAGAAGCTTCTATCCTCTCTCTCACTAGATATCTCCTTCGAGAGGATTTGATAGACATAGAAGTAAAGACAATGGTGGTGAGGGGTGGAGACCCCCTCCATAGAACAATTTCTCATTTTTAGAGCTAGCCATCTCTCCTTCCTGCCAGTACTTGAAGAATGATGTTGACACTAACCATCAAGCTAATGGTTGGGACCCCTTCCTTTTATATGATGATCCTCTTACTTAGAATGGCTATGGTGAGAATTCTCAAGACCCTCTACCTCCACCTCTTTTTTTGGATGCCATATTTGTAGTTGTTTCTTAGTTTGTTCTTTGATGTTTGTGCTATTATTTTGTCTTTTTTGGTTGTTAGGCACTTTAGCTAATTTAACTTTGGTTTTGGCCAAATGTGGCTTCTTTGTTTGAATTGTGGTTTATCCATAGACTTTTAATAGCAAGGTTTGGTATTTGGGGTGTTACTTTTTTGACCCATTTTTTTATATGGATAGCATTGTACTATTAGTTTTTCATTTAAATTAATAGAAAGTAATTTTCAATCAAAAATAAAAATGGTCCCATACAATAAAATATGTGGATGGCGTAAGACCACAACCCATCTCTTCTTAAGGCTAGAAAAAGACTATGCCTCATGTCCTCTTAACCCTAAAAACATTGAACAAATATCAACCTCACTTATTAAAGACAAAAGTGATAAACAATTATGGATGATAATTAAGACAATACCTCAATGAGCCAATAATATAAGATTGTTTTCATCATTGAAGGTTACAATGATTTTTTGAGGAGTAAAGCAAAAGAATAAGAAAATTAATTTTTTAATTATCTTTTTTAAAATTAAAATATGAGGGTTAAAGCTTGGCTTTTAAGGGTTACATGTAGGGGGTTGTTGCTCCTAATTTTAATGATGGGATGGCCCTATGAAAAATGAAAGATATAGTAACATGAAATTTTAGAATCTTTTCCTAAAAATAAGGAGGTGACTAATTTTTGGGGAGAGAGTTTAAGGCGGTGGGAAAAAAAAGGATTGGTGTTTTTCATAACTACTCCTATTTTTTACCAAGATATTATCTCCTATAAAATAAAACTCTAATAATTTTAAATATCATCCCCTATAAATTTGTAGCATACACTGAGAATTTTAATACTATTGGATCACGTTTATGACATATGTTCTTAAATTTACTGTGTATGTAGTACTTGTAAGAAAATTTAAGAGCCACCCTCCCATAAGACAACTTCTTGTACAGTCATATGATGCTATCAAGATGAATTTTGGATGACTTCATTTACTTTTCTGATCACATTAACCACTAATGATGTGTGTAATATATGTGCTTATTTTGGATATTCAAAAGCACAATATGATAAATCTTGTCTTGAAATAAATTCATAAGCATGGAAATCATGGCAAGGACAAGGTATGTAAGAGCTATGACTATAATTATTTTTTGGCGTGTATGTTGTGTTTTTACTCAACCAAATGTTCCTTTAGTTATCAATCCATTATCTACTCCATAATTTATGTGTTCGTGAAAAGTAATTCATTTTATTTATATTTATCATAAACATGATTTCTTACTATTGATTGCAGTGGAGACAAAAATCAAACTGAGAATGATACCAATATTAAATAGGTGACTAATGATAATAACATCCAAAGTGGTTACAGTGCATGCTTAAATGATTCGAGATTGTCATTTTATTTATAAAGCTGTAGAGTCTTTCCCAAGCCTTTCAAGAAATGTTGCTGTGTTTCCCATCACCCCCAACATTCCCTTCTTATTGAGAGTATACTTTTTTGGAGGTAATTACAATTCCCAATTACTAATGGCAGACATAGGCATCTAGCTCAGCACATTTAATCTCAGTACCATATCCAACACATTATCAACATCTTCTATCAGATTCTTTTTAGCTACTACATTTAATGCTTTCCTTCTTTCTTTCTAGCTTCATCTATAATATTCTAGTTGAAGCCTCCTATTGCTATGTTTTGTAAATAATTATATGAATATAATCAATTTAATAATGCTATCAAGAGAATAAATATATGAAAAAATAGAAGCAAAGCTTTATCTTTTTGTATACACCATAATGCAAGATATATATGTATGAGAGTAGCACAACTTTGTTGATATAATGGACTAAAGTCTATATAATTCCTAGTAAAGAAGATTAATCAAAAGTATATTATTTTGTGTATTTTATTTACTCTATTTTTATCATTTATATGATCTGTAAGTGTTTAAATCCTTTTATTTCTATTTGAATCCTGTTGTATGTTTGCAATCTGTTGTAAGTAATTGGTTTATTAGTTCCAACAAACTAGTATCAGAGTCAGAAATTAAAGAGAATAGAAGAGATACTAAGGAGAAGAGAACAAAATTTTCAAAAGTGGTTTGTTTTAAAACAAGAAGAGATCAAAGTTTTAAAATGCTGAAAAGGAAGGCATAATTTTGAGCAAGTTGAAAGCAAAGAAAGGAGATGAGTTTGTGAAGAAGCCATGGCAGGAGTGACTGGTATCATTTCTCAACCTCAAATTATAATTTTTAATGGAATTTATTTTTATTTTTAGAGCATTATAATGAAGACTTTGTTCTACTCACATGATATATGACATTTAGTTGAAAAAGGGTTCCTTAAGCGAGCAAATCAATAGGCTTTTCAAGCTTTGTCATAAGCAGAAAAATATTTACTAAAGGAAAACAAGAAAAAATAAGTCAAAGCTTTATTTTCCATTCAAAAGGGTATGGAGGAGCCAATATTTCCAAGATTTTCAGCTACCATAAGATCAAAACAAGCATGGGATAGTTTGCAAATAACATACCAAGGTACTAGCAAGGTAAAAACTACCAAATTACAAATACGAAGGAGAGATTTTGAAAATATTCATATGAAGGAGTCATAGAATATAGATTAATGTTTTAAAAATGTAATGGGCATTATGAATCAAATTAGAACTCATGGTGAGAGTTTATAAGACCAAAAGGTTGTAGAAAACTCAGCTTTTATTTGGTAGAACAAGAGAAAGAATAAATTATAAAATAGGTACATGGTATTTTTCACCAAGAGGACGAAGTGAAATACACAATTTGAAAGTAGAATACCAGCATCAAGACCACAAACACATTCTACATCAACACCAGGTAGAGTCAATAGTCATTTTTATACCCAACATCATGTTGAAAGGTATGATAAATCCAACAGCCAATGTCTTTATTGTAAAAGATTTTGAAATCTTATATCTAAATGTATTAAAAGACTATATGATATGAATAAATAAAAGGCAAATTTTATAAATGAAAACCAGCCCAACACTAGTGAACAAAACACCATATTGATAACATGCAATTTACCACATGAGAGTTCCAAGGAGGTATGGTTTCTAGATAGCAGATGTAGCAATCACATGAGTGGGAGTAAGGAGATGTTTTCAACAATGGATGATTTGGTAAAATCAAAGGTAAAATTAGGCAATGATCACCGAGTATCAGTAATGGGAAAAAGCTCAATTAGTATTAGAATAAAGTAAGGAGAAAAGAAGCATATCCCTGGCATACACTATGTCTCAATTTTACAACATAATCTCATAAGCATTGGGTAATTAGTGTAAAAAGGGTATAGAATATACTTTGATAATGGTGAATGTGTAATTTTAGATAAGAGACCAAGCAATAGGTTGATTGCAAAAGTTGAAATGACAAAAAATAAGTTGTTTCCTCCCTAAATCAAAAGTGAACTATTCTTAGAGCCTCAAGGATTGTAAAAAGTTGTTGAATTAGCTTTCAAAGATTCATATAAAAATGAATCCTCACTCTGGCATTTGAGATTTGGACATTTAAACTTCAAAGGATTATAGTTGTTATATAGGAAAAAAATGGTGTATGGATGGCCATCAATAGAGCCACTTAAGACAAAATGTGAGAGTTGCATATTTGTAAAGAAACATAGGCATAGATTTACAGTTGAGAAATCTTATAGGGAAAGGTAACCACTTGAGATAGTCCATTCAGATCTTTGTGGACCTATACAAATGCATTCCATAAATGGAAGTCTTTATTTCTTGACATTTATTGATGATTTCAGCAAGAATGTTTGGGTTTATTTATGGAAATACAAATAATATGTGTTTGATGTTTTTAAAGAGTTCAAGGCAAAAGTTGAAAAAAAAAGTGGATACTATATCAAAACATTGAGAACTGATAGAGGTGGTGAGTACATATCAAATGATTTTCTAAATTTTTGCAAAGAAAATGGCATAAGGAAACAATTTATAGCAAGGTATGTTCCTCAACAAAATGAATTAGTTGAGAGAAATAATAAGACAATCATGGAAATGGCACGAAGTATGATAAAATCCAAAAACCTACCAGATGAGTATTGGGCCAAAGTGGTTGAATGTTCACTATACATATTAAATAGATGTCCAACAAAAATAGTTATAAATAAAATACTAGAAGTGTCTTGGAGCAAAAGGAAGCATAATATTGCACATTTGAGAGTTCTTGGATGTGTGGCATACTATTTGCTACCTCAAGAGTTGAGAAAGAAAGTAGATGAAAGAGGAGAGAAGTGAATATTTGTGGGATATAGTGAAGAATCCAAGGCATATAAGCTATACAATCCTATTACAAAGAAGGTGATAATAAGTTGTGATGTTGAGTTTGTTGAAGAAGAAGCATGGGATGGTACCATAGACAAAACAAATATAATTGTAGTAGACATACCACATGAAAATGAGATGGTAGAGGATGATACATAAATAAATGTTCTTCAAGTTACACATGTAAATGTTCCTACAATGCCTTGTAAGGTACCTACCAATCAAAATTCAACTACTCCAACAAGTAATAACAACATTGAGTCTTCTAAGCCAACACTTGCATCATTAAGATCAAGGTCTATAAACATTTCAAAGAAGACGCATAGTCTAAGGGAGATTTATGGTGAAATACAAGAGGATAAAAATGTTGATTTATGTTCTAATTTTTCATTCTTATCACATGTTGATCCAATTTATTTTGAAGAGGTAATTAAAGATCAAAAATGGATGTAGCTATGGATAAATAAATTTAGTCAAATGAAAAGAATCAAACATGGGATCTAGTAGAGCTTCCTAAAGGCAAGCATGTGGTTAGAGTTAAGTGGGTTTACAAGATAAAGTATAATGCTGATGGAAAATTAGAGAAACATAAGGCAAAACTAGTAGCTAAAGGCTACACACAACAACTTGATATAGAATAAAATGAAACATTCACCCTTGTGGCAAGATTGGATACCATTAGAATAGTTTTAACTATAGCAACTCAAAATAATTAGAAGGTTCACCAAGTGGATGTAAAATTAGCTTTCTTAATTGGCGTTTTGGAAGAATAAGTGTACATAAAACAACCTCCTGGTTATGAAATTTTTGGATAAGAACATAAGGTGTATAAGATGAAAAAGGAAATATATGGTTTGAATCAAGCTCTTAGAGCTTGGTACAATAGAATAGATTCTTATTTCATGAAGAATGGGTTTAACAGATGTGGAAATGAACCTACTTTGTATATGAAAGTGAATAATTAAGGGCAAATCTTTATGGTTTTTTTGTATGTCGATGATTTGATATTCATAGGCAACATGTCAATTAACTCATTCAAGGCAACCATGGGAAGTGAATTTGATATGACTGATTTGGGGCTTATGAAATATTTTCTTGGGATAGAGGTAAGTCAAAGTGATCAAGGAATTTTTATATGTCAAAGTAAGTATACTAGTGATTTGTTGAAGAGATTCAAGATGACAAAAGTGAATTCAACTCCTATACCAATTGCATTGGGTTTAAAACTTAGCAACAATGATAAAAGTCCTAATGTTGATGCAACTTTATTCAAAAGATTAGTTGGTAGCCTCATGTATCTAACTGCCACAAGACATGATATCATGTATGGGGTAGTCTCATTTCTAGATTTATGGACAAACCAAAAGAATCACATTGGAAAGCTAGTAAATGAGTTTTAAGATATATAGCTGCAAAAAAGAGCTTTGGGATTTTGTATACATCTTCAGATGACTACAAGTTGATTGGTTACATAGATAGTGACTAGGGAGGGAGTATGGATGATAGAAAGAGCACTTTAGGCTGTGTTTTTCATCTTAGATTGGGTATTATCTCTTGGGCATCAAAGAAACAACCGATTGTGACACTTTCATCCACCGATGTGGAATATGTTGCAGCCGCATTAGCTGCTTGCCAAGCAATATGGATGAGAAGAACACTTTCAAATTTGATACATGTGCAAGAAGAACCTATGAAAATTTATTGTGATAATAATTCAGAAATATCTTTATCTAAAAATCATGTTTTCTATAAATGAAGCAAGCATATTGATACAAGATATCATTTTATTTGAGAATTGGTGAACAATGGAGACATGTATCTTGAATTCTATAGGTCTAAAGATCAACTTGATGATATATTTACCAAGATACTTTCAAAGAACACGTTTGAGTATCTCCAACAAGGAATTAGAATAGAAGACATACATAGTAGTGAATATTAAGGGAGAGTGTTGACAAACGTAGGCATCCAGGTCAGCACATTTAATCTTCCTTGCCACCTCCAACACACTATCAACATCTTCTTGCAAATTCTTCTCAGCTACCATATTTAATGCTTTCCTTCTCTCTTTCTAGCTTCATCTAGACTCTTCTAATTGAAGCCTCATATTTCTCTATTTTGTAAATAATTATATGAATATAATCTATTTTAGAATGTTGTCAGGAGAAGAAATATATGCAAAAATAGAAACAAAGCTTTGCCTTTATGTATACACTAGAATGCAAGATACATATGTATGAGAGCAGCGTATCTCTATTGATATAGTGGACTAAAGTCTATATAATTCCTTGCAAAGAAGATTAATCAAAAGTATATTATTCTATGTATTTTATTTATTCTATTTTTGTCATTGATATGATCTCTGAGTGTTTAAATCCTTCTATCTATTTTTGAATCTTATTGTATGTTTGCATTATTATATAATTAATTGGTTTATTAGTTCCAACCATTACTAGACTTCAACTATTCTGTTGAGACATAGGACATTGTGTCTTTGAGAGACTTAACAATTCAAACTTTTTCGTCTATACCAAGTGAGAATATCTTGGTGAGTGGTGGCATTGTGTTGTATATTTTCTTGACTTGAACATCATAATATGTTGATCCATTTATATCTTCCATCAACTTGTGACCCCTTTGACAAGGCAGGTATAAGTCAGTTAGTCCAAGGTTAATGTTGAATGATATAGGAAGGTATAATATATGCACCTAATAGCCAATCAGGGAAACGTTTAAATAAAATTTAATTATTTTCGTTTCAAGAAGATTTGTATATCCTTTGATTTTGAATTGATGGAGATATGATTAATTATTATGGAGCAAAGATTGTGAGCTTGGGGGAGCCAATTTCCACAAACAAACTAGAAGACCTTCCTCCACCTAGTATAACACAAATGGCCATTGTCACTGAAATCCACATGATGAATATTAGGTCTGATCACATTGTAGAATCCTTGTTGTTATTGTATTTTGTAGAGATCAAGGAGCTTAATGAATCTGAATACAAAATTTTATACATTAACATAAATTATGAACAAAGATCACCAAATGTTCACCTTGTTAGAAATCTATTTGAGATAGAGTTAAGATTCATAATTGAAACACAACTGTCATTATTCATGGTGTCTAAGGCCTCTAATTCAAATCATAGTCCTATACTTAATGCTTTTGAGTTATACGAGTGAGTTCCCATGAGATGAGTAACCTTTTTGCAAGATGGTTAGGACACAATTCCACCCTTTTTGCTCTTAGATCTGATAGACTAGATACAATGCTAATTTAAACAAAGAATAGGATTTAAACATTTAACCAAAACTCCCAACAAGTCATAGTATAGAAACATACAGATAGATATAAAGAACTAACATATCACATAAAGTAGGATTCAAATAGATCATAAATAAGAACAGAGTATTCAAAAACTTTCTATTATTATTCATGAATTGATTCAACGCAATAAACAAATTAACATTGAGTTGTGATGCTCAAAGAACCAACTAAACTTCCATGGCCATTTTGAGACCCATGCCAAACACTCATACTCAGTCACTCATTTCTGCTAGATGATTTACCATTTCTGCCAAAAGTGTGTTGCTATGACTGCCATTAAAGGCTTAACAATCTCCTTCACTCATTTAACTAGCTATTGTGGCTGGGATGCTATGAAGCATAAAGATTACAAACCAATTACATCTATTTATAACATTTATCAGAAAGATCTTGATACAGATAGAACCCTATGGAGGTCTTCAAAGATGCTAGAAGAACTATTAATACATTAAATATTTAGCTGTTCAAAATATATTATGTAGATTATAAGATATTCAAAAAAATAAGTAAAAGGTGAAACAGTAATCCAAATTGATAACAAAATGCAGTGATAGCTGAGTCATCACCTTGCTGATGTGGGTGGGTAGTTTAGATTATACATCACCAACATTTATAAATACACACAGAAAGAATCTCAAAGGTTTGATACCTTCAAGTCTTGCAAACTTGACTGCATAAATTAAAATGTTATAAGTCTAAAATTATATGTTTTAAATCGATGTCTATGCAACGTTCATTTATTGTTAATAGAAACATAAATTTCCTAAGTAATAAATCTCACTTTACAATTTTTGGAAGTTAGTGAATGTGTTTTCACTTCTCCAACTTAGACTTGATTTCAAAGTGTCATCCCGTACTAATCTTGAAATCCCCATCATATAAATTAATGTTTTGATTGTGACCACTATTCTTTTTTAATGTGACACATAGTCATAAATTCATTCTGATCTGTGGTCTCCATGAATTTCATAGCTTTTTTTAATATTTATGTTGAGCAGTGATGCTGAAGTGCAGTTTGCTTAGTTCTAATTTTAGACTATTAGTGTAAATTTAGTTTGCATGAACATTTTTGTGGAGCTAAATTTAGATAGTTAGTTAATTTCTAGTTAATATGTTATGGTAGAAAAAATAAAGCCTTAGAAAGGCTAGAGTTAGTTTTAGTTGATATTACATGCAAATTAGTATTTAGATAAATTTAAAATTTTATGTGAAGAGCTTGTAGTACCTAAATAAATGGTCATTGTACTCTGATAAATAGTTAGCTTGTCTTCATGCATTAAAGATTATGTTACTAGGGAAAAAGGTAGAATCATATCAGAGAAGCCTTTTTAAATGGGAGAAACTATAATAGATGAAACCCACCTTACACCGAAATTACAGATGTAGTTAAACTTAGTAAAGAAAGTAGTGGAAGTGATACAAAATAGCACCAACCCAAAGCCAAAAACCTTAATCAATCACATGAAGGAACTTGGTCTAGAATGGTATTGATATTGTGAGGCTATCTAAATTTTTTTGTGCATTAAAATCAGAGCAGACCAAGCTCTAATATGGCATTTTCATTTTTGTATATACTGATAGAGCAAGAAAATATGTGTGCTACCTTATGCTTCTTGACCTTCTAACCTATTTTTATTACAGTTAGTTAATTTTTAGTTAATATATTTTTAGAAAAAATAAAGCCTTAGAAAGGCTAGAGTTAGTTTTAGTTGATATTACATGCAAATTAGTATTTAGATAAATTTAAATTTTCATTTTTGTATATAAAATGGTGGTACCTTATGCTTCTTGACCTTCAAACCTATTTTTATTATAGTTAGTTAATTTTTAGTTAATATATTTTTAGAAAAAAATATATCCTTAGAAAGGCTAGAGTTAGTTTTATTTGATATTACATGCAAATTAGTATTTAGATAAATTTAAAATTTTATGTGAAGAGCTTGTAGTACCTAAATAAATGGTCATTGTACTTTGATAAATAGTTGGCTTGTATTCATACATAAAAGCTTATGTTACTGGGGGAAAAAGTGGAATCATATCAGAGAAGCCTTTTCAAATGGGAGAAACTATAATAGATGAAACCACCTTACACCGGACTTATAGCTGGAGTTAAACTTAGTGAAGAAAGCAGTGAAAGCAATATAAAATAGCACCGATCCAAAGCCAAAACCTTAATCAATCACATGAAGGAGACACAAGGTATATGATGATATATGAATATATAATGACATCAAAACATAAATTTTATACACTTTTTTGTTTTTTAATCATTAATTAAAACCCTAGTTCATTATAAGAGTAAAACCAAACTGCTCACATAATTTTTTTTAAAAAAATGTGCTAGTGTTTATCAGAACCCTAGAAACTCTAGCCTAGGAACATATGGTGAACTTGACTTACTTTATTTACACACAAAAACCCTAGAAACCCTAGAGTAAAATTTCTACTAATTTTTTCTATAAAATTTTGAATTTTTACTTGAATATTTAAATCATAATTACTTTTCAAATTATAATGATTTAATTTGTATCAATGTGTCTATATCTATCATAACCACCTGAGTCAATATTTTAAGCATAATTAAAAACTTGTCCTCTACTTGAAAATATATACTCTATTATATAATATGGTGAACCTGAATTACTTCATTTACACACAAAAACCTTAAAAATAACCAAAATGGGCTTACCCATGGACATGAGTTTCTTGAAATTTCATAAATTTGAAATTCTATAGATAATTTGAGATATCCACACTCCAAATTTGAAGATGTTATGATAACGTGAAATGTAGAATATTCAGTCTACTTTCTAAAACAATTTGTTTTTAGAAAACTATTAATCAAAGTCCTATCTATAATCTGTAATCACTTGACAAAAATAAGTGAAGCATGTGTATTAAAAAATTGACTATACTAGGATAAATATCAATAAATGATATCTGGTAATTAGTAGAAAAGTAAACATAGCAATGCATACAATCTATACAATTTTATATTTCTAAAATATGAATTTCTAAGGCTTTATTAAAATAAAGCCTTAGAAAGGATAGAGTTAGTTTTAGTTGATATTACATGCAAATTAGTATTTATATATATTTAAAATATTTTATTTAATAATTAGAAAAGCATGTTCACATACAATTCTATTAATACATTGTAATTGATCTGTATTTTCAAGGAGGAGAATGATTTCAATAATTTGAAGAAGAAGTATCTTTTTATTTTTGTAATTCTTACTTATTATTTATTACAAATATTGTATATATTTAGCTATGATATAATTTTATTTTAATTTCTACATTTGATATCAGAGTAGGGATTTTTATTTTGGGTTAAAGATTTAGTAGTTGAAAATTTGCCAAAAATTTATCATGTAAAATTCCAACTCCTTGCCCATTCCATAATTTGATGGAAATGAGTATGCATATTGATGTATCAAAATGATGACTTTTTTGATAGAAAAATATTTGTGGGATATTGTTGAATCAGGTTATGTAGTGCCAGCTGATTGGAATGCCCTCACAACGAATGATAAAATAACTAAAAATGAGGATAAGAAAAAGAATGCTCAAGCCTTATTTCATATTCAAATAGCTCTAGATAAGATCCTATTTCCATGAATTGCAAGAGCAAAGATAACAGAGGATGCTTGGAAGACTCTAAAAGAAGCTTACCAAGGTAGTGATCAAGTAAAAGTTGTCAAGTTACAGACATTGAAGAGAGAATTTGAGAATTTGAAGATGCAATAAGTTGAATGTGTGAGTACCTATTGTGTCAAAGTAAAAGATGTGGTCAATAAGATGGCTAAACTTGATGAAATTGTGAACAATAAGGTTGTGAACAAAAAAGTGCTGAGGACTCTCACACCAAGGTGGAACTATGTTGCCATAATCATAGAAGAAAGCAAGAATTTGTCTACCCTTCAATTTGATCATCTAGTTGGCTCTTTGATGTGTCATGAAGAAAGATTGAGAGATTCATTTGGGGAAAGTGATGAGAAAGCTTTTTCCTCCAAATTACAAATCACAAAGAATGAAGATGCCAATAGTAGAATCAAAAGTAATCAAGGCCAAGGTAGAGGTCAAAATCAGAATTACTCAAGAGAAAATAGAGGTAGAGGTGGTTTCAGAGGAAGAGGTGGTTTCAGAGGAAGAGGTAGAGGCTGATTTGATAAAAAAAATATCCAGTGTTATCACTGTAACATGTATGACCACTTTAATTATGAGTGTAGAATAAAAGAAGGTAATAATGATAAAAGTGTTCATTATGCTCAAGAAGGTGATGAGAATCCTCTAGATAATTTATTTTTATCTTATGACAAAGCTGAATATATTTTTAAAGATGTTTGGTATTTAGATTCAGGATGTTCTAACCACATGTCAGGGAATGAAAAACTTTTTTCTATAATAGATGGAAGTTTTAAATCCAAGATCAAGCTTGGTGATGACAAATCATTGGAGGTTGTTGCAAAAGGAGATATGGAAGTCCATAGAAAAGAAGGTATGAAGAGTGTTAGAGACATTTATTACACTCCAAAGTTAAAGCATAGTTTGTTGAGTGTTGGATAATTATGTGAGAAGAATTATAAAGTTGTATTTGAAAATCAACAATATATAATTTATGATAAGAATCAAGGAAATAGGGTGGTAATAGTTTTGCCTATAACAAAAAATATGATGTTGCCATTGAAGTTTGGTGAACATAATAGGAACCTTGTTAATATGGCATATAAGGATACAAGTTGGTTGTGGCATCTCAGGTATGGGCATTTAAATTTTTATAGTTTAAAAATTCTAACATCAAAAGCATTAGTATCTGGTTTTCCTAAGGTTGAAGAGCATAAGGAAGTTTATGAAGGATGTGCTAAAGGAAAAAATGTAAGAGAGAAATTTCTAAAAGGCAATGCATGGAGGGCTCATTATCCACTCTAATTAGTTCATTCAGACATTTGCGGTCCTATGCAAATAAAGAGTTTATGTAAGTCATCATATTTCGTTACTTTTATTGATGATTACTCACGACAATGTTGGGTTTATTTTTTGAAGACCAAAGGTGAAGCTCTTGAGACATTCAAGAGGATTAGAGCCCTTGTAGAAAATGATAAAGGGTGCAAAATCAAATGCTTAAGGACTGATCATGGAGGAGAATTTTGTTCAAAATATTTTCAAGGTTATTATGATATGCATGGCATCAGAAGACAACTCACCACTGCATACACACCTCAAAAAAATGGTGTAGCTGAAAGGAAGAATCGTATAGTGGTGGAGATGGCATGAAGCATGCTACAAACAAAGAGATTAAGCAATTTTTTTAGGGAAGATGCAGTTGCTACAACAGTATATATTCTCAATCGAAGTCCCACTAGTGCACTTGACAAGATGACTCTGTATGAAGCTTGGTATGAGAAAAGGCAAAATGTTAATTATTTTAATGTTTTTGGTTACTTAGCCTATGTTCATGTTCATGATCAAAAGAGGCAAACTTTAAATTTCAAAAGTGAGTCATGTATTTTTGTTGGATATAGTGAGGAAAGTAAGGCTTACAAAGTATATAATCCTCTCACTAATAGACTTATTGTGTTAAGAGATGTGATTTTTGATGAAGGGGGAGTTTATGGTCATCCAAAAGGCCATTTAGAGAATTGAAAATCTATTTTAAATGAAGTTATTATGGATGATCTTGATAATGGGTAGCCCACTAATATTTTTGTTCCAAGTGCTACAAATCCACCAAATAACCCCTCATCTAGTTGTTCAATTCCAAGTGTAAGTCTAGATTCAAGTCCTAGTTATACAAGGAAGGTAAGAAGATTGAGTGATGTTTATCAAAGGAGTTCAAATCAAGCACATGAAAAAAATCCAAGAGGTGAGACACTGAATTTTGCTTTACTTACCAAGGCTGATTTTGAACCATCATGTTTTGAAGATGCATATACAAATAAAGTTTGGATGCAAGCAATGTAAAAAGAGATGAATTGTATTCATAGGAATGACACTTGGGAGCTTACAAAGCTTGCACATGACAAGAAGAAGATTGGCACCAAATTGGTCTACAAGACTAAGTGTAACAGTGATGGAAGTTTTGAAAGGCATAAGGTGAGATTAGTTGCTAAAGGCTTCACACAAAAGTATGGCATTGATTATGAAGAGACATTTGCACCAGTAGCAAGACAAGAGACCATTAGAATGTTGATTTCATTAGCAGCTCAAAAGAATTGGAGCATCCATCAAATGGATCTGAAAAGTGCCTTCTTGAATGGGTACTTAGAAGAAAAAGTATATATGGAAAAACCACAAGGTTTTGAAGTGCAAGGAAAATAAAATCATGTCTAAAAGTTAAAGAAGGCTTTGTATGGCCTCAAACAAGCACCAAGAGCATGGTTTGCTAGGATTGATGGATATTTTTAAGAGAATGGATTTCAAAGAAGTAAGAGTGAACCTACCCTTTACTACAAACAAGAAGGTAATGATATTCTAATTGTAAGTTTATATGTTGATGACTTGTTGTATATGGGTAGTAGTTCTATGATGAAGGATGAATTCAAAGTTTCCATGATTAATGAATTTGAGATTAGGCCTCATGAAATTTTTTTTAGGAATAGAGGTTCATCAAATGGAGAATAAAATTTTTATTTGTCAAATAGAGTATGCTAAAGATAT
Organism: Torreya grandis; assembly: GCA_037957365.1. Lineage (NCBI taxonomy): Eukaryota > Viridiplantae > Streptophyta > Pinopsida > Cupressales > Taxaceae > Torreya > Torreya grandis. Next base: position 1,412,631 of record JARHVA010001842.1, read on the forward strand.
GTTGAAGAAATTTGATATGGTTGATTGTAAACCAGTCTCCATTCCAGTTGCTCATGGAGTTGTGTTGTGTAGAGATGATGCTGCTGAAAGAGTTGATGAGACAACCTATAGAAGTATTATTGGAAGCTTAATGTTTCTAACTCATACAAGACCTAATATTGCTTATTCAGTTTCACTTGTTTCAAGGTACATGATAGAGCCATCATAAATACATATGAAGGTAGCCAAGAGAATTTTGAGGTATGTGAAAGGTGCTCTAGATTTTGGTATTCATTACTACACTTCTAAAAGGTTCAATCTTGTTGGTTTTAGTGATTCTGATTGAGAAGGTAGTTTAAATGACCGAAAGTCAACATCTGGGAATTTTTTTTTTTTAACTTCTTGTTTGATTACTTGAAGCTCAAAGAAGCAAAGTATAGTTTCCCTTTCTTCTACAGAAGTAGAGTATGTTGTAGTCACTTTAGTAGGTACACAAGCATTATGGCTTAGAAAATCTCTTGAAGAAATTCGAGAGATTCAAGTTCAACCCACAGTTATTTTTGTGATAACATCAGTGCTATTAAATTGGCCAAGAATCCAATCCATCACAGTAAGACAAAACATTTTGATTTAAAACATCATTTTATCTGAGACATAATGCAAAAAAAGATAGTAGAATTGAGATACATCAACACCAAAGAACAGTTAGCAGAGATCTTCACTAAGGCAGTTGCAAAGGATCAATTTTTGAAACTCAAAGATCAAATTGTGAGCCCTCTCAGCATCAAAGGCGAGTATGTTGAAAAGTGATGCTAAAGTGCAGTTCACTCGGTTCTATTTTTAGACCATTAGTGTAAATTTAGTTTGCATGAATAGTTTTTGTGGGGCTAAATTTAGACAGTTAATTTTTAATTAATATATTTTTAGAAAAAATAAAGCTTTAGAAAGGCTAGAGTTAGTTTTAGTTGATATTACATGCAAATTATTATTTAGATAAATTTAAAATATTTTATTTAATAATTAGAAAAGCATGTTCACATGCAATTATATTAATACATTGTAATTGATCTTTATTTTCAAAAAGGAGAATGATTCCAATAATTTGAAGAAGTATTTTTTTTATTTTTGCAATTCTAATTTCTTCTATATTATGAATATTACATATATTTCGCTGTGATTTAATTTTATTTCAAATTCTACAATTTTTTGGTCGACTTGTTTTCACTGGTACTTATGTTATCAGATCTCTTAATAATAACGAGCTGACGGGACGCTTGCCAAATTTGTCCAACTTAACCAAGCTGGAAAGATTGTATGTTCTTTAAACACAAAGTTACCCTCAATGTTACCAAAGCCGGAAGAATCACTCTTTTGCGTTTTATAAATAACAATTATCAACATCATTGATTGCGCAGGTATATACAGAACAACAGCTTAAGTGGCGAATTTCCCGAGTGGCTATCTCAACTACGTAATCTTAAAGAGTTGTTAGTGTCTGTATCTTCTTTTTCTAAAATGATCAGTTGGTTTGCAGAATTTAGCCCTAAAAAAATATAACTGATTGATGTAAACAACGTATATTGGCGCGTTTGTGATTGTCACAGAGATATAGAGATCAATAATTTGACTGGTGTAATTTCTCAGCAACTTTTAGATCAGCCCCCTCTGGAAATCAAGTATTTTTATTTTTAATTGAAATACGTTCTTCACCGCCATATTTTAAGTATGATATCCGAATTGCAGTATTTAAAATTTATGTTGCGTTTACAATTTTACATTGCTGTGGCGCAGATACGTTGGCAACTTCTACCTTTGTATGCATAAGGGGGAATGTCTCCGGTCTAATGCAACTTCCCATTCGTTGTCAAACAGGCGCAAAATAAGGATTATCGCTGGAGTAAAGCAGGCGGAATAACAGTAATAGCTTTACTTTTGTTTGTAGGTACCATTGTCTGCCGACAGAAATTTAGTGTAAAAAGGAGTGACGATTCAGACATTAATGTTTTTGGGTCAAGGATCACGGAATCGATACACATCCGTGGCCAACGTGGGGAAATGTTTTGATACTGAGTTGTCAATGTTATGAACTGTAGATATTTAGAAGTTAAAATGGAATTACCTACCAGTGATGTTTTAAGTTTAGTAAGCGGAATTCAATTGCAGACTTCCCGATGGTATTGGTGCTAAATTCCACAAAATCTCGTTCCTTTACTCTAGACGAGATGATAAAAGCAACAGAAAATTTCACGCATAAAATTGGTAAAGGTGGCTTTGGATCGGTGTTCCTGCGTAAATTGCAGGAAGGAAAACAAATCGCCGTGAAAGTGCTCTCCTCGCTTTCCAAGCAAGGAGCCGTGCAATTTCTAAACGAGGTAACGCTCGCATTCTGAAATCCTGTTATATGGCTGATTTCTCCTATCTTACCCCGATAACTTAAATCCAATTGAAATCAAGGAAACTCCAATTCATATGTTTGGTTTCATTTTATTAACAGATTGATCTTCTTTCAAGAGTGCATCGCAAGAACTTGTGTCCTTGATGGGTTATTGCAATGAATTTAGGGAGCTCATGCTTGCATACGATTACATGCCTGGAGGATCCCTAAAAGACCATAGAGAATGGTAAATATTTTCTACTTCGAATATATTGTTAACAATAATATTAACCCAAAGAACCATTACTCAATTGAGTGTAACAGTCTTTTTGCAGGTCCCAATGCAGGGAACTATCCTAAGCTAGATTGGAAAACAAGACTTAAAATAACTTTGGGTGCAGCACAGGGTACAAGTGTTTTCCTTAGATTGACTTTTAAAGGAAATAAACCGACAGCAAGAGCTACAGCTCTGAAACTAATTTTACATAATCTAAACTACCTACAGGTAGCTCTGATACTTGATGCTATACAATAGAGGATTAAACTTGCAAACAAAACAGAACCGCAAACTAAAACAAACACCCATAAAAACAGAGTAACAGAAACAGAACAGCTACGGCGGTTAGAAAACCAGATCTGCACAAAATAGCTTCAACTATATGTAAACATTCATCAACAAAACATACAGCAGCTACAGCTGCACATAAGACTGAATAATAACAGTATTCTGCGTTTTTCTGCTTTTCTTTGCTTATGCTCTGCCCCTTGCTTCTGCTGTACATACATTCTTGCATACCATCAAAAGGACTCCTCTCTCCTATTTCATTCCACGGCTGAGCTCAAGGATAATAAATAGCAATTAAATGTGAGCTACAAATCACACATGATATAATTAAATAGAAGTTAAAAAAACAATTAAAGCGTATCCTCTTGGACAGCGGAGCAAATCTAGGAAAAGCAAACAAAGTATTTTTACATTAAATGTCCGGAGTTAATAATTAATATTTCCAATACTCCCCCATAATTTGAACAGTGGGGGATTATAAAAAATTGCGTCAAACTTCTCCAGAGTTGTTGCTACATATCTTCGGAGCATCTTCGAAGCTTCGCTTCGGAGCATCATCTTTGGGGAACATCTTCGAAGCATATTTTTGGAGCGTCATCTTTGAAGCAGTGTTTTAGGAGCTCTCTTCAGAGCTACATACATTTGTATGATTAAAAACTCTATAACTTCGTAAATACTAAAATGTTTCCTTTGCCAATGGCTTTGTAAATATGTCAACAAATTGATCTTTAAACCTACAAAAATCTAGGCAAATTTCTTTGTTGTTGACAAGCTCTCTAATAAAATGGTACCTAGTATCAATATGCTTAGTTCTCTTATGAAAAACATCATTTTTAGAGAATGCAATGGTTGAACTGTTCTCACAAAATAGTATAGTAGCTTCTTTTTGGTCATGCATTATGTCTTTCAACATCCTTCGCATGTTGACACGATGCACTAGTGGCTGCCACATACTTAGCATCCGCTAAATAAAGAGTCACAATGAGCTATATTTTTAAGCCAATGACACAATACCTATACCAAAGTGAAAAGCATACCCTGAAGTGTTTTTTCTATCATCTATGTTACCACAAGAATCACTATCTGTGTAGCTAACAGACTAATGATTTGAAGTCGAATACAGTATGCCAAAGTGTTTTGTACTGCTCACATACCTCAATATTCTCTTATCAACGTGCTAATAAGAGTCTTTTGAAGACTCCATAAATCTTATAATTATTCTTACACCATACATAATATCAGATCTTATGGTCATCAGATACATAAGGCTTCCAACTGGCCTCTTGAACAATGTAGGATCCACACATGGTCCATCATCCTCCTTGCTTAGCTTCAATCCCGTCATGACAAGTGTTGGGTCTACCTTGCACTTTACCATATTGAATCTCTTCAAGATATCATCTGCATATTTGGATTATGAAATAAATATAACAACATTGGATTGATAGGCTTTGATGCCCAAAAAATATCTCATAAGCCCCAAATCAGTCATTTCAAATTCACTCTTTATTGTTAATTTGAAAGCATCTATGCTCAGATCACTAGTAAAGATTAGATCATCTACATACAAACAAACAATTAGAATGTTATCTTACTTGTTGACTTTGATATACAAGGTTGGCTCACAGCGATTTCTTTGGAAACCATTTTGAATCAAATAAGAGTCAATGCGGCTGTACCAAGCTCTAAGGGCTTGATTTAATCTATAAAGTGTCTTCAGAAACATATATACTTTGTTTTCATACCATGCTATCTCTTAGATTTATGGCTATTCAACATACACTTCCTCTTCTAGATAGCCATTTAGAAATGTTGACTTCACATCCATTTGGTACACAGGCCACTTGTTGTGGGAAATAATGCCCAATATGGTTCTAATTATGTCCAATCATGTAATAGGAGAAAATATTTCATTAAAATCTATTTTGAGCTATTGTGTGAAGCTCCTTGCAACTAGCCTTGCTTTATGTTTTTGCACCTTTCCATCAACATCTTGTTTAGTCTTATAAATCCACTTCACACTTATTACATCTTTGCCTTTAAGCAACTCAACCAACTCCCATGTTTAGTTCTTCTTAATAGACTCAATCTCTTCATACATGGCTTGTGCATATGTATCATTACTCACAGCCTCTTGAGGTACTTTATTTATCCATGGCTTATGCCCATGCTTCATTCTCCACAAACTAAACATCATGGTTGATTATAAGCTTCCTAGTGATAGGATTATACAAATTGTATGCCTTTGTATTCGATGAATAGTCAATGAATATACATTCTATCATTTATAGTCTAACTTCTTCCTCAACTCATCTAGAACATGTACATATGCAATATAGCCAAATAACATAAAATGAGAAACATTATATTTATTACTTGTCCAAGTCTCTTGAAGGACTTTGTTCTTTGCACTCTTTGTTGGGCACCTATTTATGATATAAACATCAATTGCTACTGCCTCAACCCAATATTTAATAGGTATATGATAGGCTACCAATATACTACATGCCATCTCTATAATGGGTTGGTTCTTTCTCACCACCAACCATTTTGTTGAGGTGTATAGTGTGTTGCAAATTGCTTGTGTATGTTATGTGATTTATAAAAATTTAGAAAATCATTAGAAATATATTCAACACCTCTATCTATTCTCAAAACCTTGATATAATAGCCACATTGCTTCTCCATAAGTGCCTTAAACTATTGAAAATAAGCAACATTAGACATGCGTTTTAAGAAGTAAACCCATGTTTTTCTTGTAAAGTCATCAATAAAAGTAAGGAAATAAGTGCAACCTCCTATAGACAGTGTTTGCATTTACACACAAATATCTAGATAAACAATCTCGAGTGGTGCTCTTGCTCTCATTGATTTGCCAATCGGGAAAGACTCTCTATGTTATTTTCCCAAGAGACAACCTTCACAAACTCTTTCTAGTTTCTCAATTAATGGCAAACCTTTCACCATGTTCTTCATATGCATTATCTTCAGCCCTCCAAAATTTAAATGCCCAAATCTGAAATGCCATAACGAAGATTCATCCTTTACAATAGACTAAAATGTTGTTTGAGTTTCTCCACCACTACCTTTTACTTCTTTAGAGTTGAATGGGCTTTCTTTGAAATCTATAGAATTCATTTCAACTTTTAATTTTGTATTTTTTTCCTTAAAGATAGCTTCAGAATGTACATTATTTATCTTATGAACAGCTTGAGCTATTTTACACATCATAACCGGCCTTATCCTTAAGGGAAACATCTGGTTTCTAGTCATTTTTACTTTGGCAATGAGTTGTTTGCTTGGAAATGTATCCATAATCACACACCCATTATTTTCCATGTACACTCTATAGTCTTTTTGTACGAACTAACCAATACTCAATAAGTTATGTTTTAGACCAGTAACATAATACACATTAGGCATAACTTTCTACTCCCCCTTTTTGGTTAGAATATTAACTATATCTTTACCTAAAACAATGACCTTGTTGTTGTTACCAATTATGACATCAGTTTTAACTGATTCATCCAAGCTAGAAAATAAATCTACATTACCTGTCATGTGATTGCTACAACTAAAATCCAAATACCATATGTCACATGGGCTTTCTGGGGTAAATTGCACTCAACTAGGGAGTTTGTAGGACTTGCTTCAACAATCCTAGCACATGCAATAAGCATAGTGCTTGTGGGAGTGCTACTCGACTCATTTTGACCTTGTTTATGCTAGTCATGCTATTTTTCTTGCATTCATAAACATAATATGAAAACTTCTTACAATCATGACATTGAATATGTGATTTGTCAAACCATGGGCCACTTGGGTGACTGAAATTCTGATTTTGACCTCTACTATCAACATTTGTAGGATTTCTACTATGTTCACCTATAGAGGAACTTCTCCCTCTACCTCTAAGACTAAATTTATGCAATCCTTTTCCATGGCTTATAGATGACTGAGCTAAAAATGCATTTTTTAATGAAATATTTGACCTATTTAGTCTATATTCATGATTGATTAGAGAGGCATGAAGCTCATCAGTAGTAAACTGACTCAAATCTTTGGTTTAGTCCAAAGCCATAACTAAAGGGTAAAATTTAGGAGGAGGACTTCTAAGCACCTTCTCTACAATCTTCTTATCCTCTATGTCCTCTCCATGAGATTTCATTTGATTAATCAGACTAACAACATGTGTAAAGAAAGATTGTACCAAATTTGAGTCTCTCATTGATAAATGTTCAAAATCTCTTTTAATAAACAATAAGGGAATCTATCACCATGTACTTCACTAATGTGTTTCCTACCACAAGATTCCAACATTACATAACATTTATCATAGTGGATAGATTTTTAATGATATATATCATGATATTTTACATGAAAGACATTGATGTAATTGACACTATGCAAGCCTTATTCAACCATGTTTGGGCTCACTTTGGACTACTATTAGCCATTATCTCTAATCCATATCTTTATTTTATGAGTCACCTTTGGCTAGGATCATGGGACTTTATGTGTACATAACTAAATATATCAAAAACATTTCATCCACAAATAGATTTAAAAATAGAAGTTTTCAATTTAAGACTTGTTCATATTATGTGAATGTACAATTGTGTGCATTCTCACACTTGGAAAAATAATATTTTATACATTTAACATTCCCATAATAGAGTGATTCATAGATTTACAGGGTATAGTCCATTCCATACATGTCTTGGGTTCAATCCTGAAACACCTCTAGACATATCCTATCATACACCAACTAATGCTATGTAATGACACATGAATAGGAAATATAAAGAGCATAAAATTTCCTATGCCACATATAATATTTTCATTATAGCTTTAATAGATACTTTATCACACCTAAAAAACATGAGTGCCATGAACTACATCATACACCTCATGAATTTTGAGTTAGAGAAAAAGTCTATTTGCACCTTTAGAAGGAGTGATTTAAAGGTATACATTAAAATATCGAGCCTCTACACTATGGTAGTTACACCATTCTATGTACAACTAGTGAGAAAACCTTCATTCTTGATCTTCCTTCATACTTTGGCTTGTAACCAATAATTAATGTGAAGATTATTCAACAATACATCTGTCCACTTCTTGAGATAATATTGACACAACATCCTTTTTATCTTGACCTTGAAAACTTGCTCTATGTAGAGGAAGGTCAAATTATTGAATTGACCAACACACCCACCCAACATGACACACATCAAATTTTCTTAGTAGTTAAATGGGGGAAATACACTCAACAATCTATGTGGTACAACTTACAGTAACTACAAGTTCAATTTATATAGCTAAACAAGGGTGCAATGGAAACCATTACTTTTCAAGAAAGGGAAAATTATTCGTGCATAGCTCCCATGCCATGCATACTTATCTTACATGAACACACACATTATACACACATATCACCTTGTATTAGTGGTTTTACTTCCATGAAACATAATTATGTTTTCTCTCACTTCTATGCACCATTATATCAGTCACTCATAGTCCTATGCCACACACTCACACTTGCTTGCAATTCCATGCACCATACTTGCACTAGTTTATAGTTTGGCACCTACTCAAATTTATGCATGCATAATTTTACACCAAACACAACATCTTTTATTCATTCATAAATTTGAATTATCCTAGTACATTCATGTGTCACATTTATTGACCATGTGGCACCTATCATTCTATAACATGTCAAGAACTTATTTTCATATACCTAATAGACTAACTATTGCTTAATAGAGAAGGAAACACAAATCATAACCATCTCCTTGGAAATCAACAAAAAATTAGATTTTTTCTTGTATTTCATGTATAAATATGTAACATATACATTAGTCCAAGGGTTGATTCTCTACATAGTCATAATGATAGACAAGATGTTATGCATTATCACTTTGTCATACATGCACTATATCTCATTTTACCATTCCCTATTCATTCATATTGAATATAGGTTGCATTTATGAAGGTAAAAAACTTCCAATTTATTATAATGTGTGTTATTTTTCTTGTCTAAGTATTTCTACACATATTCACTATGCATAACCATACGAATTATCCTATAACACATAATTGTTTCTTGTGCACCTAGTCCTTGGCTCCTGTATTGAAAAAAAAAAAGAGAAAAGACTATTGATTGGCATTGGGATAAATCATTAGAGGTAGACACCTCTAGAGTTACATAGGTATTTGACTCAGGTGGATTTATTTGAAAGTTAGGAATACTGATCTAGTGATTTGAAGATAGTCACAGTGTTATTTTAAGCATGTTAGACATACATGATGGAATTCATATAGGTGATAGAAAATAAATAATATCGAGCCCATATAAATCATATGGATATAAGAAAAGGGTGTGAAATAGCCACATGTGTATGCAAAAGTCATGTAAGGTGAAGGTAAGTTAGGACCTTAATTTATAAGTAGATAATACCATATTTTAGTTTCTACAAATGCACACCTTTTATTCTAGTACTAAAATGAAATAAAATGTTAGAGCAAAGGATAAAGATATGTACATGAGTGTGTAAACTCACTTTATATCTGCAATAGGGATCCAACCATGTTGTTTTATCCATATAAACCTACAATTGACATGTAGCAATAGATTTGCATGTGTGAAAATAAAATCTGAATTAGATAAATGAAACTTTTGAAATTTAGAAATTAAGGAATGCACTTATAAGTGGGTGAAACAATTTTCCTCATGACACTATGGAGATGATGCTTCTTTCTAAAACATTGGAGGTTTCAGCTACCTGTTGAAGCATTGGATAATTGGGGGTGATCATGCCCTAATGGGAAAATATACTAAGGAAAGGGCCATGGGTTGGTAAAATAAATGCCTCAACCCTCATGAAGTGGGTTTAGTTCAAGGCCATTGAGTGACGTTGAACATGAAATGAACTATTCATTTACTTGATCTTAAGATGAAATTAATATCATATATTAGGATCATGTAGTGAAAGGATTGTCTCATACAAGGGTATATCCATAGACAATGGGAAATAAAACATTACAAAAGATAATAACTGCACTAAGAAAGGTTATAAATATAAAAAATCAATGAAAAATAGTCATAAAATAAATCAAGGTCCTAAAGAAAGAATTAAATAATGAAAAAATAAATCAAGTAGAAAAAATAAGAGAAGGAAAGAACCAAATAAATTGGTATTCAATGACATGCTCAAAAAAATAATTTTACACACTAAGACGAGCAAAAAAAAATAATTGATTATTATTTTGTAAAATCCAATATAAATAGTGAAGCATAGAACAAGCCTAAACTAGTGTACATCATAAATCTATGCCAATATCAAAACATAGTAATGTGGCATATCCATAACATAAATGTTTAAAAATAATATAACTAAGAGGAAGGCATGTGTAAGAAACCAATATAGCTCAATATGATAATTGGAAAGGTCATAAAAAAATAAATAACATATCACAATGTAATATAAGGAATGATATCTACCTAGCATTAGCATGGCCCTTGGGTATATCAATGTCCTACAACTCACTCATGTACACTTTAAATTCCTTTGTGCATGAAAACGTATATTGAATCTACAAAACATATGATAATTAACATAAATAAATAATTTAAACTACCAAACATGTCATGTTTCTATCCCAATTTTAGACTTTTTGGATTTTTTTGAATGTTTGAAATATTTGGACCAAATGATATTATCATTTAGGTCATCTCAATTACCATATGGTTTTATTCCACTTATAGTTTATTATTCATTAACATTTTTCTTAAGATTAAACCATATCGTTCTTGTTGGATCTTGATTTTATTTCCTTCACATAAGAAGGTAATATTTTTTTTTTAGTTTATCCAATGTATCTTACGTCTATTCTAACCAATTATATCTAAATTTAAACATCAACTAGTCACTAGGGTGTACCACCCATATGAATGTATCAACAACCTTTAACCCATAAGAAATTGGTAGAGTGGTATTTCCAATTGATTCTTGACAAGCTCAAGTGTGTTTTAATTCAAAAATTTCATGTCCCAAATGTTATAGTATTGTAATATTACACACACATGTAAATTATTATTCATCAATATGAATCTACTACTAAGAGTCACCCTTAATGTATATTGTAACAGTTGATATTTTTGTTATGGAGGCTTATGATTTATTTAAAATCTAATGATCATTATTGTTATAGTTTATTATCTTAATGATCCCTTGATTATTAAACTTTTATATTTTGTATTTGAATTTTACCAAATTATTTGTTTCATGTACAATTTTTATATGGTCATCCCAATATGATTTTCCTTCCTCATGTGGTAAATATCTCACATCTCTATATTTATTAATCAGTAATGGCATCATATTTTTATCAATTAAAATTTGTAATATTATGCTTAATTTATCCTAAGTATTGATTATTTGTAATGTTACATAAGGCTTTGTATTGAGAAACTCCACATTGTTTATTTATTTCTTATCTAAACATTTATTAAAATGTGAAATGTATAATTATATTTGTGCCTGAGTTATGACCGGTTTTAAAAAGGGTTTCCTTGAATTTGCATTTATAATATGAGACTCGAAGTGTGATATAAAATTTGAAAAAATACTTAGATTATGAATATGTTAATTTTCAATAAATAAATTCTTTCCTTTATCGACTTGAAGTTTCTCTTAAGGAGAAACTTTTTTTGTCAATGAGTTTTCCTAATAATTTCCTAAACCAATAGGTGTAACTATATTTTTATCTGAATATCTATCCATATCAATAATATTTAAATTTATTTTCCTAATTAATCATCTATATTCATGTAATTATCTTTATCATCATCATCTCTATCATAATCATCTGTTTATATTTGATTTTGATCTTATGATCTAACCAAAAAAGGAGAATATGGGATTATCTTTTTTTTCCTCTACAATAAATTTTGGTTCTATTTGTGTTTATTTATTCATTAATATATCTATACATGAATCCTTGTCATTTACTTTACTTGATCCTCTAGATTTGTATGTATGATTTTGTTCTTGTTTAGATAGATTTTGATGGAGGAGTTATAAATAATGTAGGGAATATAATTGTGAATTAGCCTAATTATTACACTATTTCATTTTCAAATATTTAAAATGACCATTGTTTATGGGAAATGAGTAAAAATAACCATCATGCATGAACTTCACTCACTTATGTAGTGTTGATGGCACTCCTTACATAATATCTATCCAATGTTGATACAAGAGAAAATTGTCATGAAAATGCCTAGACATGACCTTAAATATGGTATAAAATGTCTAGGTTATTACTATCATATCTATTTATATTTAAATTACTTAACATGGAATGTTGTCAAATCTATTTATGCTTTCATCTGATCTTTGAATAGTACCCATATTGACACCCAATTATTATAAAAATATTATGTTACAAATATTCATTCATGAACCATTATCCAATAATACATGTTTCACAATATAATTTTAATTTAACCTTCAAAGATCATTGGACATGTTTTCATTATCATGTTTTGGTGGGAAAATATAATTTTTCAAAATAATTCCCTTATTCATTATCAGTCGAATCATTTAAAATTAAATAAAACTATGTATATTCCATATAGTAAATATAGGAAGATGGGGGAAAAAAGTGGACATTTTCTTGTGAAAATGTGATTTCACCAAAAACATAAGAATGTTTTATAATATTATGTATGCATTTTAATTTTATAGGATTTTTAATTACCAAGATTATATCATTCATGTGTTATTCCATGTATGTGTTGTACCATACATTTTAATCAATGCATAATAAATATTAAAGTGATTCATAATTACTTTTATCAAAAAGGTGAATTTATTTGTAAATCCTAAACTCATGGTTCACAAAAGAAAAAAATTTCCTTGAAAAAGTGTTTCCATATCCCTCAAAAATATGATTGAGAGGGGTTATCAACAATACTATGTAGGAGGATACTTAGAGTTAATTTGTGATATTTTGAAACAAATTTAGTTTTTTATTCTACGGGGTAGGGTTGGGGATTCACATATTTTTTTAAAAACCATTCATTTATTTGACCCTTACACATGTGGAATATAGTTTGGATAGTGAACATGAAGACAAAAATATACAAAACCCTCATAATCATCCTAAACCTCCTAACCCTATTATACATCATAATATTAAATAGCATCCCCTAAGTAATTAGGAGAATTTGTACATATATATAGTGGGAAACACCATACAGATTGAGGAGTTATTCAATAAAATGATGTATCTCCATTTGACCAACCCCCACCATACTTATTTATTAAATACATTAGTAATTACTAATCAAATTTGAGTCTATAATAGGTTAAATTGACATGTGAAAAACTTATATGGATAAATTTATGTCCTACCATGAAAATGAATACAAACCAATATATATATATATATATATATATATATATATATATATATATATATATATATATATATATATATATATGTTTACATAAATATATTAGATACCCTTTAAAATCCCTACATAAACTGTGTTTCCTACATAACCCACACGGGCCTCAGATCAATGTAGTTATCCTTCCAAAGGTAACTGTATGATCTCTGATTGTGAAAATATATGAATCTTGCTATAATATTAGTTGAAATTTTAAAAATTTGGTGCCCTAGACCAAAAAGAAATATATTATTACTTTGATTATAATTTTTACAATGGATAAGAATTTAAATTTTAATAAATAGTGCAATTTTGGTTTGTGTGTATTAATTTGAAATCAGTTTTGTATGTGTGTTCAAGTGAATTCCTTGATGTGAATTGATATGGGAGTATTTAGAAAATTTTCACTAACCTACTTTACAAAACTCATGGGAGAGATATCGTGAAATGTCTCAATTTTTAAAATCAACCATTAGAGTGTAGGGGACAAGGCTATACTAGTAATCAAGGCCATAATGTGACCCTATCCAACCTAGTATAGACTTGATCAAGAAGGACAAAGATAACTAGACAAGGTTTAATATAAACCTATAGGTTGAATAGGGATTGAAAAGGTTGAAATATGTATGTATATATGATATTTTATAGGTTTTTAATATAATAGAGGCTCTCTTATATATTTTGAGTTATAGAAATGGAGGATAGACCAAGTACGGAAAAACATCAAGGATAAACGGTTTCAAAAACATGGTACCTATGTTTATGTGACTATAGTAATATATTGAGCCTATTAGCATCCTTTTATTTATTTGTATTATTTTTTTATCCCCAAATTTTCCAAATGTTTATTGGGTATGCCTCTCTCTTCCTTCTCTCAACTTCAAATTTTTATTTTTTCTATGATTTGGCCTTTCCACCATAGCTAGTTTGAAAATATGTCCCTTATTAATTTTTTTATATCCTTTTATTCTATATATTATTTTATCCTATTGATTATTATATTTGATAATATATATTGAATTTCTAGTTATTATATCATTTGATTCTTAACCTGCCTTTCAATCAACTCCTTTTTCTTGTCTCTTGGTTCCTTTATTTTTTGTTCTCATCTTTTAGTCTCTTCTAGTTTATGTGTTAACACATTATCTGTTTTTCCATTTTTTTAAGTTCCTCCTAAAGTTATTTTAGTTTTTTTAAATTTGTATTTACATCCCCTACCTTGTCACTTTATGGAGATTGAATTATTTGTTTTAAGACATTCCATTTACATTGTCTGACATTCAAAATATTTTAAAGTTTCGAACCTTATAGTTTAAGCATTATATTTTACTCTTCATGGATTTTATTGGAAATTAACACCTCTTAAATTTAAATAATTTTTATTTTCTCCCTTACTTCCATCATTTCTAATCTCCCTTTCAAACTCATTATCTCTTGCACATATAAATTCAATAGCTAAATGAGTGGTGTCATGTTAGGGTTTTAAGTTTTCTCACCATCTTGGATATCATATTAGTGACCTATACCATAAATTTTATGTGTTTCCTTGCTTCATATCAATAAATTTTTATCATACTTTATATCTTTCCCTTGACCTACCTATGATCCTGGTTGAGATTTCTCTTCAAAAATATTGAAGGAAAATGTTTGTTCTTTACTATCAATTTGCTTTTCCTTATGTTTTTATGTCTCTTTTATTTTTATTCTTTCCTTACATTTTTTTATATCCTTTTTCCTTGATACAATTTTTCAATGTCTGAATATGCCACAATATTGTTTTGAATTGATGTCTATTAGATTTGACAAAACTTTTGGTGGTGTTGTACATGGTTTTGATGATGATTTGGTATTACGAGGGAGCCCTATCTTCATTGAATATACAAATGATCATGCTTTCTTAACCCTTTATTATTTAGTATTCCCTCCATTGATAAGGTTTATTTGTATGTATGTGCGAACTAACTAATGTTTTATTATATATATTAGTGATATATTTATTTATGATTGGGCCATGTTTTTATAAGGTGGGATATGAGTTTCTTTTATCACCAATTATATTTTTTAATTCATATCTTGCATATTATTATTTAATAGGAGGTATTCCTTTTTTGACAACCATTTTTCACCCTAGGCAAATGATTTGCCTCTATCATGACACATTTCTTACCTACCAATATTTCATTGTACCTTTATAAATGATATTTGATACCCATTTCCCTCTTTGACCATATTACATTGTTAATTTTCCTTCTTACGCCATGATAAGGACCTCTAAAATCTTACTATGAACCTTGAATCCTTAAAACCTTATCCTAATCCTTCCTACTCGAAACATACCACCTTAAGTAATCATGCACTCTTATAAAGAAAGCATACAGGTTAAAAACATATGATATCTAATATTAATGGATTTTTATTGGCTTATATTAAAATCTCAATACCCAAACCCTTGCTAAGATTTTTATCATAATATAGTGTTTGAAACAACATAGAAATAAATAACTATGTAGAAAATATATAGAGTTTTTATACACCTCATATTTCAATACTACCTGCTATCATATTATTGATGTTTCATATTTCATTCCTATTATATTTTTTTTAAATTTATCTCTTTTCCTACCTATATTCCTATGTTTCTTTCATGATGTGTTCATTTACAGATTTACTTTTGGATGAAAATTATGCATTTAACTTGGGAAATAAAATGTTGTTATATTAGGATTTAAATAAAATGCATTAAGTTTTACTAATAATTTATTCTTGACTAGATACATTAATCTAATGTGAAATTTATGACATCATTATCTACTCAATCTTCTCCCTACACAAAACTATTACAAAATACCCTTTTGTGTAGGCATGGCAAAAACATAAGATTTTAGTATATGCACAATAAATATTTGACCAAATGACTATGGATGATGTCATCACATGTATTATTATAATGAAAATACATAATATAGGTATATTCATTATTCATTATGTCTACTAGATTATGTATGGGTGCTTTGACTGATGAAAAAATGCCTAGGAAAAATGTGACCTCTATGATGCCATTCATAAATTTGGTACCCCACATCAACAACATTACTCGCTAGAATATCACATAATTTTAGACATATAAAAAATTATATTAGGAACCTATAATTAATGTATGAAATATTTTAATTATGTCCAAAAGAAGGAAAAAACCAAGTCCCACTAACTCTTTACTGAATATGTTGTGATAGAATCATGATATACTACTAGAAGCTAGCTTGCCAAATAAAATATCCCATATTTAAAAACACCAATTGACATAGTTTCTAAAAACAAATGGTAGGCCATAGTCATATTTTTCATGATAAACATCTTATTCAATAATATGGTCAAATCGTAACTCAAAGATAATGTTTTTATTATTATATCATTTGCATAATGCGTTTCCACTTCCAGATTTTTGTATCTTTGATAAATTTAAACACATGTTGACTCTTAATTTTTTACATAAAATAATTCTTAAGACAATATATTTATTGAGAAATCTAAATCATAAACATTAGTGTAATCTATTGGTTCTCATTTATACACCTCTTTTTCTCAGCCTTGCACACTTGAAGAAAATAGCAAACAAGGATGAAAAAATTGATAGTATGTCATTATAGTTGGGGAAGGATTTGGCATCGAGAATGGACCAAACTAAGAAAATAATTCAAAGGTATCGAAAAAGGGTATGGTCATCTCCCTACTACTTCTAGCTCTACCTAAACCAAGGTCAGAGGACATAAGGGGTAGCTTACTCACATGGAGTGAATCTACAATTTAAACTCCATGGGTATTTTTAGCACAAAAGAGTATGACTAGGGCATAACCAAAATTGTTCACTCCACCTAAAAAATGTTGTCACATGGGATGAACAAATGCTCTAGGTCACATACAAGTTATTGAAGATAGATGTGGATGTGCTTGTAACCTTCATTCTAAATAATTTTCAACACCAAAGGGATGAATGGAACACTATAAAGTTTTATAAAGCACAAAATGCAAACACATGTTATATTTTCAAGATTTTATACATTTTTAAGGAAAATAAAACTTGAAATATTTAGCTAGGTATATTACTTTCAAGGTAAAATAGGGTAGGATAGTTAGATAGTCTATAAAGAGGGGTGTGGCATGCAGGTGGTTTAAAAAAAATAGGTGATCCTAAAACATTAATGACATTATTTCTCAGAATATATGTGGAAAAAATAAAATGTAGGCTAATGGGGACTACTAGGAGTTATTTACACGTATTGTTGAAAATGAAATACAAATACCAAAATGAGCCTTGAAAGACTAGAACATACACTAAACCTAGAATTGCATACAAATTTTCCCATTAAATCCATAATCCTAGGGTGCCCTAAAAATATATGAAACAACATATTCTAAAAATAATGCAAAAAGGGTTTTATAATCCAAATCTATGCTTAAAATGACAACCAGTAGTAACCATAAAACCAAAAGTCCAATAAAAAATATTTTCAAAACATATTACTTCACATCATCAAGAGGAATGAGTAAGAGCCAAAAATATTCTCATTAACTTGAAATAAAATATTACATACATCAATGTTCCAAAATGTTGCCGTGGGGACAAGCATGGTGAGTTTGTTCTTTTGACAAGGGAGGCAAAAACATGATCTCAAAGCTTGCTAAAGGTTGTACACTTACAACCACCTTAGCAAGAGAGAAAAAATATACACACAACAATGTATCCCAAATCTTTCAATATCTTAGACTTAAAGAGAAAACAAACAACAAACAACAAACAACCCCTTGAATAGAAGACAAGCCTTTTATTTATAATCGTATTTACCCTTTTGCTTTTTGGCTCTAACTTGTTTTTCAACACTTTTGATTTTTCCACCTTTACATTTTGTAAATTTTCCTTTTAGGGATTCCTCCATATTTTTAATGCATAAATACATTATTTTTCACTTTTTGACCTTTTGGGGAAAATCTGATCACTTTTGCAATTTTTTTCAATTTTCCTTGTTCAATAGAAATCTTGGTCCTATTTGTCATTTTCTAAGTTAATTTTAGGGAATCTATAACTCCAACTACAATTTGTAATTTTGAAAAATTGCAAATTGTAATTAGGGCTCCTAATTCCCTCAAAAGTTCCCTTTGGGGAATCTAGAATTCAACTACAATTTACCATTTTACAAAATTACAAAATTTCAAATGCCCTTAGAATTTACCATTTGTACTAAGCCCTCCTATTGATTGGCTTTGACTGGGGGTTTAGGGGACACAACTATAATTTGTAATATTAACAAATGTAAATTTTCAAAATTACATTTCTTCTCAAGATCACCCTGAAGCTCCTTTAGAGTTGAATTTTATCTTCATTACTTTGATTGGTAGGATTGGGAGAGTTGACCTCATTTTACAAACTACATTTTGGAGACATGCATTTTTTAAGTTTGTCTTCCCACTAAAATTTCACAAGGACCTTGGGGACCACATTTCCCATTTGTGAAACTGGAATTATTTTTACTTTTGCCATAATTTTTTTTCCATCTACCTTATTGCAACACCTTACAAAATATTTTTTTAGAAACCCCAATCCTTTCCTTGTAGACATTAATTACTTTGCTTTCCATGCATTCCCTAGCATAGGCATTTTTTGGAGGATGTTACACTATTGTATAGTCAAAAATTTGTAGACAAGGGTGAAAATACTAAAGCATGGGTTCCAGCAAATGTTTCTTCATCCTCATCCATTTTTTCATGCCTATTATTCAATCCATGACATCAAATCCTATAAAAAGCTACAAAAATCAAACACATATTTTCTACAATATAAACCCTTCATAATGTGGCTAGAGTACTTAGAGCTCTGTATAGAACTTGATGCCAAACCAACACACTATCTTTCTCTTCAATGGTAAATCCATCAATAATATCCATATATCATTTCGTGATCAGGATTACAACTCTCTAACATAAACATTTTCATATTTCCCATTGAAGCATAAAGCATGCCCTTTGAAAATAGAACATCCTCCATGTAGTATGGAGTTTGAATACTGAATGATAACATATTTCCAAATAGTTTAACCTTATTAAAAATTAGGATTCTGAAGAAATAAGATAAGAAGATTTGAAGGGTGTAATAAACATTTCAATGCTATAATCCATTCAAGGAAAATCGTGGGCTGCATCTTCATGATATGTATTCTTTATCATGTCAATTTTTTATTGTATCAGTGAACTGTAAAACTCTATAACTAATCTATAATGACTCTATAAATGACCAAAGTATTCAACAATAGTTATCACCATGACTACTTCAATATCACTTGAAGATAGGCCAAAAAATAACCACTTTTAAAAATGCTTAGCCAATGCATTACTTTGAGTTTTTTCCAAAGAAATCATAGATCTAGTCATTATAACAATAGGTATATACCCTTTCTAAATGTCCATATAGTCATGTCATAATACATTCAACTCCTACAGGAGTTGAATCCTTTCATATAATTTATAATTTAGATAAACTGTAAATACTTATGGGCTTCTACTTTCCACCTTGCTCTTTTTCATTTTCGTTCCATGGGATCTAGAAGTGGAGAAGCATTTTTCACTTTAGTAATTTATTAAATTGCACTCTAGTTCTATTTTTCCACCACTTTACCTTATTTTCTTTGTATTTCAAGATTTGGAATCTAGGAGACAAATCAAAAATTGGTAATTTTGTTTAGGTATGTGTTTTCTCACACATAAATCCCTGATAGAGTTTGGCACAACACTTTGCATTTTCCCTTTAACATGACATTTTCCCATGGACATCTTACATTTTATTTTTAGTTGTGTTTTATCATATAAGCTTCCAATTGAAATGTTAGATTTATTATGTAATTATCCTTGGACAAACTATAGTCAAATCTATAATCCCCACCAACTACAATGTGTTTGCTCCTTTGTTCCATCAAAATGTTCTTTGTATTTCGAATGCATACATGGAAATTCTTCATTGGCATGGTCTGAAATGTTACTGCATGCTTAAATCTACCATGTAAGCTCAAGGAATTCCATGTGCCCTCTCCTTGCATTATATTTTTAGAAAACTATATAAACTCTTAGTGCTTATTTGAGCACCAACATTGGCTCTCACACCGGGATGTACAACCCCTACATGTGTGTAAAGAACCCTATAAAATAGAACCAGGTGTCAAACCATTTACCAGGGAGTCAAATCTTGAAAATTTCATAACAAACACCCATGTAAACTCAAGAAAACAAGGCATACTAACAAAAATAGATCAAGAGGATCTAAAAACCAACACACAACAAAAAACACAAAAGGAACTATATAAACAAGGCCTAAAGTGGAGGGGCAAAAAAACAACAAAGAAATAAAATTATATGTTGTTCAATATTTTACACAAGTTATAGACTCAGTCAAGGAAGTATTTTACATGTCTACCAATGATATCATCCTCCAGGTCCATCAAAAAGATAGTATGATTTCTAATATGGTAGTCAATGGAATAGGGACCCATCCACAAAGCATCAAATTTTCCATGATTGCCTTTCTCCTCATCCATATTATATCAAAGTAGAACCTTATCAACAACCTAAAAAGTTTCGTTGAGTAAACTTCTTGTTGAATATTTTCTGTAGTCTTTCCTTAAACTTTAGGTTTCTTTCATGAGCTCGTATTCAAATTTCATCAAGCTAAGAAATTTGGTTCACCCTTTTTTGATAGTATTTGATTTAATCATCATCCTCTAATTATTGCATGAATTGATAGGCTAATAACTATAAATTCAGAGGTAAGACAACTTGAGCTCCATAAACAAGCTCAAAGGACCTTTTACTTGTATCTCTTTTAGGCATGATCCTATCATCTCATAAAGCAAACTTCAACTATTCGCCCCACTTCCTCTTATTTACTTCCAAAGTTTGTCTAATTATTTTGACCAAGTTCTTATTACTAGATTCAACTTTCCCATTCCCTTGAGGGTTGTAATTAGAAGTATATTTCAAATCGATCCCTTTGCACATTGATACTAAGGGTTCATTTCTAAATCTCATGGAATTATCAGTAATTACCTTAACATGCACACCAAATCTACAAATAATTTGATTTAGCAAAAAATACATAACTTTCTGGTGTGTTGCTTTCTTTGTAAGGAATGCTTCAACCCATTTCACGAAGTAGTCAGTTGCAACTAGTATCCATTTATGTCTAATACATGATGAACTAGGGATTTACCCAAAAAATCCATTCCCCATTATTTAAATGGGCCTTCAATCACCATAGATTATAAAGGAAGATAAGTATAATCTCTTAACCTCGCTGTAAAACACTAACATTTCTTGCACTCTCTAACTTTTTGAGCAACATCTTTGAATAGCGATGACCACCAATAACTAGATCTTAGAATTTTATGAGCTATGACTTTAGGTGAAAAATGGCTACCACATATTCCACTATAGAAGTCTTCAATTAAGTCAGTAGTTTTTTCTTCTACCATGTATCTTAGGAGAACCCTATATGGATTCTTCCATGTTAGTCCATTATCAATCAAGAGATATTTGTGGGAAACAAGTTTAAGAGTTCTCCTTTGGTTTTTATCCAAGTTAGGGAAATAAACTAGATTTTAGAAGTAGTAGACAATGTCTCTATACCACAGTGATATGCTAATTTGATTCAAAGAATCATCAACATTGAAGATAGTAGATTTTACCTCAATGGATTGCAAATTGGTCTCAGCCATGAGCTTGGCTAGACCCATCCCTCTCATTGACTTGGTGGCCTGAATATCTATGTCATAACCTTGTATGTTATTCACCCACCTACATCTATTTATAGATACTTCAATCTAAGTCAATATGTCATTCACCATTGTATGAAAGATGTATACAAGAATATTTAATCCTAAAGTATAAGGCATAAATGTCTTAATATCCTTCAAAAGGGTGAAATCTTATTTTTACATAATGGTATACTTTATTTCAGCACCTTGCATGTATTTAATAAATAAAGCTATGGCTTGCTCATGTCCTTCGTCATTCTTTTAAAAAGGGATAGTAGCAATAGTATTAAATGTTGAAAAAGAAAATATTTTAAATGCCTTAGTGTAATCAAGGCTAGCCAAGACAGGGTCAAACCTTATATCTCCTTTGATGTCATAAAATACTTGCAGTGTAATCAAGGTTGGCCAAGATATGATCAAACCTTAAATCTCCTTTGATGTCATAAAATTCTTGCACAACCTTCTCCTCCCATTTGTTGGTTTGAATTGTAATCAGGGCTAGCCAACATAGGGGTAGACCTTAAATCTCCTTTGATTTCATAAAATGATTGCACATCCTTCTTCCACTTGATGGTTTGGTCCTTCTTCAACATGGAAGTAATGGGTAGAGTAATCTCTACAAAGTTGGACACAAACCTCCTCACAAAGTTAATTTGTCTAAAGAGGGACTTAATTCCATTTTTAGACTATGGTATATGTACTTTATTAATGGTTTCCAGCCTCAAGATCATATGACATCATCTTTGGACATTATAATTCTTAGAAACATATCCTTTTGTACTTGAAAGTGTTACTTCTCAGGATTAAGTGAAATGTCAAACTCTCTGCATCTATTGAACACTTTCTCTAGATGCTCCAAATGTTCTTCTCTAGTCTTAGAGTACATTATGATATCATCCTAATACATAGCTATAAATGTGTTAATTACCCCTACAAAATTGACATCCATAGCTCATTAAAATGTTGCACTAGTATTTATTAACCCAAAAGGCATCCTTATGTAAACATAAGTGCCCAAAGGTATTTTGAATGTGCTATGGGGTCTCTTGGATAACTTCACCACAACCTATTTATACCCTAAAAACCCATCTAATGTGGGCAACATCTCTGATCTAGTAACACTTTACAATAGGTTGCCCATATTGGGCAGGGGTTAATTATCCTTCAAAGAAGGTTTGTTTAAATTATAGATATCCATGCACAAGTGGATGTCACCATTTTTATTTCGTATAAGGAATGAGTTTTCCACCCATGATGAATATCTAATAAGTAAAATAATACCACATTCCCTTGGATTATTTAACTCATCTCGTATCTTGGTGGCCAAGATGGGGTTTATATGTCTATGTTTCTTCTCGAAAGGCATGCTCTCAAGCTATAATGGGATGACATCCTAAAATAAGTCTTCCCTATATGCTTTCAGTTCATAATAAGACCATGATAAATAGTCCTGGTACTTATTTAGTAGTTACATGTATGCTTATTTCTCAGCTACACTTAAGTGAGTACCTAGTCAGACTTTTCTTGGATTCTCATGGGAACCTAAATTACACTCAGTCACATCTTTAAAAATAAATGAGCCTCAAGTTTTGATTCTATCAGATCCATCAAAAGATTATTCTAAACTTACCATTCCTCTATGAAGTGTATTTATCTTCAATCGAATAACATCCTTCCTAAACAAGATTTATTTTCCATCACACACCTAAACCATGCATTCCAAGTCTATGAGTTGATCTTGAAACTCAGCGTCATAATTTAGAAACCTTTTAATTTGTTCATCATCATCAAACATGTAAAATTTTTAAATACTATTTGGTAATAAAGGCATGACAAGCACCTCCAATTGATACTGATAATGAGGGTTAGTATTTTCAATTTCAAACTGAGTCCCAACCTTGTAAGTCTATCATCTTCTTTGTTGAAACCTCTTCAATGATAGAAAACATTGAATACATCAAAGAACTCAAGAAAATCCCAAGATACATTATTATACTATTTTAACCTTTTATTTATCATGGAATAAACATTAAGGACATATTTAACCACTAGCTCAGAATCACCCTTTACAACCAAGTTTATAATTCTATGTTCATGGGTAACTCGTAAACCAAGCAAGACTGCTCATACTCAGCATTATTATTCATGCATTCAAAGGATAACTAAAAATAAAAATTGAAACACTTACCATTTGAGGCATAAAATACAACCCTATTCCATTTCTAATATTGGAATAAGCCCCATCAAATTACATCTTCCAAACCTTACCTTCACTATTAGGCTCAACATCAAGAATAACAAATCGTTTATTAGCATCTAAATTTTCAATGAAGATGCCCAATTCCACATCCATGTACAATACTTCATTGAGAGCATGTTTTAGATCTTGTAGTGTATGTAGAATCTTCAGATCCCTATTAAGGTTGACCATATTACCCTCTACAGAATGGTGGCATAAGATAAGCCCATTTGTATACTTCTACCCATGCTAGTAGCCCATTTACATGACATAAACATCCTCCACATAGGTGGATAGTCCACAATTACCAAGTCCATATTTTGAATTTGTTTATCAATAAAATCTTATTTTATTTATGCTAAGATGACTCTTTTAAAATATCATAATTTATTTTGATCTCTTATTATGTAGTTTAGATTAGTTTACATTTTTGTTTAAGCTTAGATTTTTATTTTCTTTAAGTTAAATTTAGTAGCTTATTTTATTTTGATTTGAGTTTCATTTATATACTTACAGGGATGCACTACCAATTACACCATTAACCCCTTGACTTGTACAACAACTGGAACCTCTCATGAGTCCATGGCATAACACTTACGAAAGGCTTATTTGATTTTAACTATAAAAACATTTAGGATGCCCAGTGGCAACATGTTATAAGAGTCTCTAGAATTAAACATGCAGTTATGAATAATCAGGCCATTGATCAATACGGTTGTATAAAATGGCTCGACATTTAGTTGGCCTTTTACAAGTGCAATCCCTAAGTAGTCTTTCGAAGTGACTTCAACAACCTATTTTGATTCTTCATCTTCTTCCATGAGTATTGGGGGTAAATCAATCTCATTTGAAGCTGATTTCTCACTAAATTATAAATATTCAAATCCCCTCTTCTGATATTTTGGTATTCACAATAATTCAATAAGAGGCATTGTGAATTTTAGTTGGCTCAACACTTAGGCCATATCACACACTCTATACTGAGGAAGATGAGTACTTGGTGGAAGGGTGACAATACCTTCAATTGGGACATAATTATTTAATATCTGAACTAGAGTAGGCTAGGATAGATTTGCATTTTTAACAACCTACAAGGGAGGTTTATTTCTAATATCATTCACACTCTTGGGGAAAATAGGGAGGTTTATTTTTAACTTTATTCTTGGGTGGAGAAAATCTTGGTTTAGAAACTTAGGAAATAGGTGCTAATTTGGAATCATTTGGGATTGTTGTAGATTTCTTACATCCCTTAGCCTTAGATTTACAGGGGTAGTGTCTTGAGGAGAAATAGATTGACACCTATTTCTAAGACTATATTATTTTTCTTTGGCAACTACTGCACTAATTAGTAGTTGCCTATCCTCAACTAAAGGAATACCTTCATCATATTTATTAATCATCATTAATCTTAACTCAAAATCATGATTATAAAATTCATATTCTTGTGTCATATTAACATCACAAGTGACTTCAAGAGATGGGACACTCATGGTATGCACTAAACTCTAAAACTAGTCAATACTGATATCACTCATCAATTCTATGGAGACAATCATCTTATTTTGTGAGTCTTGATAGTTGAACATCAAAATATCATCATCAGATGATACATGCTCAGGTTCATCCACATCTTCATCAATCAGTTTGGTTGTATCACATAGAGGATGTGGAATGAAGCATTTATCACACCAATCAATGTTTAAATCATAATTTACCACATTTATTTTGGCATTTAATAGATCAAGCACTTCCTCTCTAGCCTCTTTATTAGGACTTCTATCCATTATTTAATCACATGCAGTCCTCTTCCCTTTGTCATTATCTTGATTGTTGAAATTATGCATTCCTTATGTTTGATTTCCATTTTGAGGTCTCTTCTAGCTTGTAGACCCATGAAGTAACCCCTTTATAGATATAGTTATATTTTATGACATGCCTTTGACAGGAGAGGCCAATGTCTTCACCATATCCTCAAGGTTGGTTGTCTTAGTGGACTATTTTTTTTGGATTAACCAACTTTTAATCAGATCACTTATTCATGGGCTTACCTATAGACTTTATGTTGTTCTCAATTTGGATTGCCATACTAAATTCCAATCTCAAGTTTTTGGGATCCTTGTCCCTTAAGTGATACATAGATTTATTTTCAAATGCATCACAATACTTATTTAGATAAGTTGTATCACTTCACTGAATGTTTTTAGGCAACCACATCATGGTATTATTGAACCATGTATTTAAGTCATGCATACACTTATTATGATTCATTTTTATGTTTCCAATTTCTACCTTGAAAAATCTAGAATCAATCCCATCACTATACTATATTCTAAAAACATTCTTCATCTCTTCACATAAATCAATGCATCCATAGCAAAGAGAATTGAACCACTCTCATGCATCTTCTTCTAGGGTGCAAACAGATAATTTTATGCACACATCCTCATACTCATCCTCATAATCCTCAATGATGTTGAGGAAATCCCTTAAGTATTGATCACCAGTCACTACATTATTCCCCTAAAATTTGGGAAGGCCATTTCTTAATTCATTCAAGACCTCATTGGGATAGACTTACATTTCATAAAATTTTATTGGTCTAAATCTTGAAATATGGAATGTAGGATGTTGATTCTCATTTTTATCCCTATTCCTCATGATTGGTTTAATGGTGGGTCTAGGAACAAATGGTAAAGGGCTATGAGGTGGATTTGGTGGTTCACACTTCAGAGGCGATTTAGTTGGTTGAGAAAGAATTGGATAGTAAATTGGACTATAAGTTTCATAATTACATGAAAAGTTGTGATAGTATCCAAGAATGGCAAGTTCAACAAAAAGTTCATGACTATCAGAATGTTAACAATCTAAATAGTCCTTAGCAGTTGAACATTACCCTCCAATTGGCTTCCAAACATGTCTCTTTTTTTTATGCAAATTTAAGGGAGAGACAAGTTATTTTGATGAGTCACCTTTGAAGGATGACCTTACTCCTTCCAGCTTTATAAGCTAAAAGCCACTCAAAGTTGAAACAAAGATATTCAAAATAGGTGTCGATCTTCCATGAAACTAGATGATAATTTTGGAGTCACCAATAATATTAAAATTCTAGAATATAGAAATTAAAAAACTAGTCATGATACATGTTAAATTTAAACTTGCTAAAGCTAAATGATGAGATAGAAAGCAAAGATATAAAAAAAATATAGATTAGTGTTTTAAAGGTGAAAACACCTTTCAACATGCAATTTTAATAGCTCTTTGTAAAAGACACAACAAAATTTAAATTGTCAAATCTCTCAATTCCTAGGACATCCCTAGTGTAGATTTACGGTGTTGATGGCCAAGATAGCAAATCGGCAAATAATATGCAGATAAATTTTCAAACTTGATTTAATTATTGCTCTTTATAAGAGTCCTTGGTAACACAAATACCATGGGTGTCTTTTCTTTCCCTAGAAATGGCACCAATTGAGTGTTGGTTCCCAGTCGTACACCTCTTTTACTTGGATTTATACACTTGAAGAAAATGGAAAACAGGGATGAAAAAATTGATAGTATATCATTTTATCTAGGGAAGTACTTGGCATCAAGAATGGACCAATGAAAGATAATGACTAAGAAGCATCGACAAAGGGCATGGTCAGCTCCTTTTTACTTCCAGCTCTGCCTAAACCAAGGTGAGAGGACCTAAGGTGTAGCTTGCTCACATGGAGTGATTCTATAATTCAACCTCCATGGGGATTTTTGGAACACAAGAGTATGACCAGGGAAAAATAGAACTTGTTCACTCCACCTGGGAAAGGTTTTCACATGGGATGAACAAATGCTCTAGGTCACATACAAGATACTATAGATAGATGTAGATGTGCTTTCAAACTTCATTCTAAATAATTTCAAATATTAAAGGGATGAATAGAAGACTACAATTTTGGTCTTTAAATCATAAAACACAAATGCATGTTATATAGGAAAGATTTTATGTATCTACAATGCAAATAACACTTGAAATATTTAGCTGGGTGTATTATTTGTAAGGTGAAATAGATTAGGATAGTTAGATAGTTTGTAAAAATGGGTTGTGGTGTGATGTTGGGTTTCAAACAATAGGGGATATTGCAACATTCATGGTATTATTCCTTAACACAAATGTAGAAAACTCAAATGTAGGCTAATGAAGACTACCAGAAGTGATTTGCACTTCTTGGTGCAAATGAAATGGAAATACCAAAATGATCCTTGAAAGACTAGAAAATACACTAAAACTAGAGTCTCATATACCTTTTCCCATTGAATCCATAGAACTAGGCTGATGTAACAAGTTATTCAATAACATATTCTAAAAATAATGTAAAATGGGTTTTATATTCCAAATCTATGCTTAAAATGACAACTAGTAGTAAGCATAAAACCAAATGTCCAGTCAACAATAGTTGCAAAACATATTAATGCATTTCGTCAAGAAGATAGAGTAAGAACCACAAATATTCTCATTAAATTGAAATAAATTCTTACATACATCAATGTTCTCAAACGTTGACATAGGGACAAGCATGGTAAGTTTGTTCTTTTGACAAGGGGGACATAAACATGATCTTAAATCTTGTTAATCGCTGTACACTTGCAACCACCTTAGGAAGAGAGTCAAAACCTACACACAACAATAGATCCCAAAAATTTGAAGACCCTAGACTTAGAGAAAAAACAAACAACCAATAACCCCTTGAATAGAAGACAAGCATTCTTTTTATAAACTTTTTTACCTTTTTGCTTTTTGGCTCTAACTTGTTTTTCAACACTTTTGATTTTTCCACCTTTGCCTTTTGAAAATTTGTTTTTTAGGGTTTCCTCTACATTTTTAATGAATAAATACATTATTTTTCACTTTTTAACCTTTTGGGGAAATTCTTGTCACTTTTGCAAATTTTCAATTTTCCTTGTTCTGGTGAAATCTGAGTCCCATTTGCAATTTTACAATTTTACAAATTACAATTTGAAATATTACAAGTTGTAATTGGGCTCCCATTTCCCTCAAAAGTACCTTTTAGGGAATCTGGAATTTCAACTACAATTTGTAATTTTACAAAATTTCAAATTGCAATTGGGGCTCTTAATTCTCTCAAAAGTTCCCTTTGGGGAATCGAGAACTCCAACTGTAATTTAAAACTTTACGAAATTGCAAAATTTCAAATGCCCTTAGAAGTTCTCATTTGCACTAAGGCCTCCTTTTGACTAATGTTGACTAGGGGTTTAGGAGAGCCAACTGTAATTTACAATTTGCACAAGTCCAAATTTGCAAAATTGCATTTCTTCTCAAGATAATCTTGAAGCTCCTCTTGAGTTTACTTTTCTCATCATTGCTTTGACTGGTGGGATTGGGAGAGTTGGCCACAATTTTCAAACTGTATTTTGTAGACTTGCATTTTGTAAGTTGGTTTTCCCACTGAAATTTCCTAGGGACCTTGGGGGACAGATTTGCCATTTGTGAAACTTGCAATTTTTTTGAATTTCGCCCACAACTCCATTCTAGATACCTTGTTGCAGCACCCTGCAGAAGATTTTTTCAAGAAGCTCAACCCTTTCCTTGGAGCCATTACTTGCTTTTGTTTCTATGCATTCCCCTAGCATAGGTAATTTTTGGAGGATGCTACACTATTGCATAGGTAAAAATTTACAGATAATGGTGGAAACCCTGAAGCCTGGGTTCCATCAAATGTTTCTTCATCTTCATCCATTTTCCCTTTTTTCATGCGTATTATTCAATCCATGGCATCAAATTCTCTAAAATGCTACAAAGAGCAAACACATATTTTCTACAATCTAAGCGCTTCATAATATGTCCAGAGTACTCAGAGCTCTCTACATAACCCGATGCCAAACCAATGCACTATCTTTCTCTTCAATGACAGAGCCATCAATAATATCCATATATCATTTCATGAAAGGCATTGCAATTCGCTCTTATATAAACACTTTCATATTTTCCATTGAAGAATGAAGCACGTCCTTTGAAAATAGAACCTCCTTCGTGAAGTGTGTTGTTAGAACACTGGATGACAACATATGGTGAATTGGTTTCACCTTATGAAAACAATAGGATTCTAAAGAAATAAGACAGGAAGATTTGAAGGGTGTAATAAACTCTGCAATGTTGGAAGCCATTTGAGGAAAAGTGTGGGCTGTATCTTCATCATATGTATTATTTATCATGTCAATTTGTGATTGTGTCAGTGAACCGCACAGCTCTGTAACTGATCTATCACGACTCCAAAAATGACCAAAGTATTCAGCAGCGTTTAGCACCATGACTGCTTCAATATCACTTGATGATTGGCCAAAATATAACCACTTTTCAAAATGATTACCCAATGCGTTGCTTTGAGTTTTCACCGACGAAATCATAGATCTGGTTATGACAACGATAGGTATAGACCCTTTGTAAATGCCCATATAGCCATGCCACAATACATTCAACTCCTGTGGGATCCAGAGCCTTTCATGCAATTTGCAATTTGGAGAAATTACAAATTGCTTCTGGTCTTCTGCTTTCCACCTTGCTCTTTTCCTTTTTCCTTCCATGGGATCCAGAAGTGGAGAAGCAGTTTGCACTTTAGAAATTTGTTAAATTGCACTCTAGCTCCGCTTTTCCACTGATTTACCTTGCTTTCTTTATATTTCAGGATTCGAAATGTAGGGGACAAATTGCAAATTGGCAATTGTGTCTTGGTATGTTTTCTCCCGCATATAAATCCTCGACGGAGTTTGGCACAACACTCTATAATTTCCCTTTCACGTGACATTTTCCCGCAGACATCCTACATTTTATTTGCAATTGTGTTTTAGCATCTAAACTTCCGGTGTAAATGTTAGATGTCTTATGCAATTCTCCTTGGTCAAACTACAATCAAAGCTATAATCCTGGCCAGCTACCATGTGTTAGCTCCTTTATTAGGTCGAAATGTTCTTTGCGTTTAGAATGCCTACGTGGCAATTCTTCATTGGCATGGCATGAAATGTTACTACGTGTCTAAATCTGCCACGTAGGCTCAAGGAATTCCACGTGGCCTCTTCTTGCATTCTATCCTCATAAAACTATATAAACTCTGGGCGCTGATTCAAGCACCAACATAATCATTATAATAAAATACAATTGAATGGTTGTTCTATTTTGTGTTAGGTTAGAATAAACTATAGTTGCATGTATGCAATAATTATTTTATTTTTAGACTATAGTTACCTTATTATGATTCCAGTGAACCGTTATTTTACATTTAGCTAGTT
Organism: Torreya grandis; assembly: GCA_037957365.1. Taxonomy (NCBI): domain Eukaryota; kingdom Viridiplantae; phylum Streptophyta; class Pinopsida; order Cupressales; family Taxaceae; genus Torreya; species Torreya grandis. Next base: position 1,444,323 of record JARHVA010001842.1, read on the forward strand.
ACTCTTTTGTGTCAGTTTACACCATTCTGGTTTTAATCTATTGTGTGTTAAATTTTTCTTTAAATATGTTTTTAATCATTTAATTTTAATAAAGATGCAAATTTGAATTATAATTTCACAGATATTTTAAAATTTATATAATTTCTATTTTATAGTAGTAATGAAATTTGTATAAGATATAAAACATATTAAGTTAAAAATTTTGGTATCAGATTACGTTAGAGAAAAGATTAATGACATCAAAACATTATTTTATGTAGGTTCCTCAATTCAATAGTGATGACTATGAATATTAGGCAATATATACATAAAAGTTATTGTTGTTTAAAGAGACATGGGAGGTAGATCAAAATGAGATATGAAGCTCCCGATTATAGGAATGAATTAATAGCACAATAGAGAAATGAAAATAAAAAGTCAAATAAAAAGGATGCCTTGAGGATATTTTTAATCCATAGTGTTCTATATGTAAGAATTTTAACTATAATGTTTAGTGTAAAAAATGCCAAGCATGGGACACAATGTAGTCTTTTTACCCACGCAAATACAAAGTCAAACCAGTTGTAGAATGATGGAGAGAACATTATAGATTGGGTAATTTGTGAAAATTTTCTTAGATCCTTACTAATAAAATTGAATTTAATAGTTATTTGACTTGAGAATAAATAAATGATTTGACATGTTCACCAAATTTAGATAATCTCATTGGATCATTATCATCTCATGAAATTAGATTAGACAAAACTTTGAAAACTTTTGGAAAGAAAATACAGCAAACACTCATGTTGGATAAGGAAGCACAATCAATGATAGTTCCTAAAAGAGAAAAGGGATTCATCAAATTATTTAAGCTAAGTGGAAGAGATCATGGGGGGAGAGGCTATAGACGTATCAATTTAGATAAGAGGCATATACAATGCATTATTGTTAAATATTTTCTCATTATGATAAGGAATGTAAAATCGAACAAAGTCACATATAATATAAGAAGTCACCATTCACTCATGTTTAATGAGATAATTTTGTATACACATAAAATAAGATGGAAAATTTTATCCTTGATGAAGGTGCTTATTGTAGATATAATTTGTTTTTTTAATAATATCACAAAAAAATATGATGATTTTGTCCAATTTATTAATTCTATATGCTCTAATCATATGAAAAAAATAAGTACTTATTTGTAACAAATAATGAAACAAGGAGAATTCAAGTATAGAAATAGTAAGGTGGTATAATTCATTGGTAAAGGCACTTTGGATGTACACACCAAAAGAACATGAGATAAAAAACTATTCAATAAACTCTATAGGTTTCTTATATTAGGAATAGTCTTTTGAGTGTAGGCTAGTGAGTTGAAAAAAAATAGATTATTGTCTAATAATGGAAATTGTAATTTTTTTAATAAAAATATTGGAAATAAATTAATGATAGAAATTTTTATGATATAAAATTGAATGTTTCCAATGAAGATGAATCCATCAATCTTAATTTTTTTCAAATTAACAATTGAAAATAATAATTGGTTATGGCATAGGATATAAGGTCATTTAATTTTTAAAGATAATAATTTATTATACACAAAGAAAATCATTTAAGGCTTGTCAAAGATGGAAAGAAAGGATGAGGTTTGTTATGGTTGTGCACTAGGGAATCAACACATGGATAAATTTCCAATTGGGAAATCATTGTGATATTCACAACCATTACATTTGACTCATTTATATATTTATGGTGCTATAGAAACACCAACTATTGGTAAGTGTTTTTATTTTCTAACATCTATATATGATTATTCCATAAATACATGGATTTATTTATTACAAAAATAAGAGCAAAGCATTTTTGTGCTTTATGAGATACAAATTTTTAGTTGAAAATACAAAAAATGTTATTCATTTAAAATTTTGATCACTAATATATGGGGTGAAATCAATTCATTATTGTACAAACAATGGAATCAAAATTAAAATTATGGCATCATACATGCCACAAAAATAATGGAGTTGTTGAGCAGAAAAATTGGACCATTTGTAAAATTTCAAGGTCCATATTATAAGCAAAACAAATGGGAAATGAGTTTTGTGAAAATTATTTAACTACAACCATGTATATTTTTATCCACAATCATACATTAACTATAAATAATTATACAATAGAGGAAGCTTTGTCTAGTAAAAGACCCAATGTGGGACATTCACGAGTTTTTGGTTCTTTAGCTTATGTGTATGTCTTGAAAGAAAATATAAATAACCATGATTCAAAAAGTGAAGCATGTTATTTTAATTATTATGCTGAAATAAGTAAGGCATATAAGTTTTAAAATATAAATCAAAAAAATTATTGTATCAAGCGATGTGATATTTGATGAACAAGGACTATGGCAAGAAGGCTAATAGCATGGAATAGCAAAAACTATGGAACTAGAGTCATCCAAATATTAATTACTCCTCTCTCCATGCTTCTTTATATCAGCTCATATACTAGTGGTATCCAAATTTCATTACCAACAATGTGTCTTTCAAGTGTAAGTGAAAATCCAACATCAACTCTAAGCTTTTAAAATAAGGTAAAAAGCCTTAAATAAATTTATCAAAGAAATATGAATAAAGAGGATACAAATAATATTTTTAATTTTGATTTATTTTATATAAAAATAAATCTAAACCAAGTTATTAGGAAAATATATAAAATAGATTTTAGTGTGAGCCAATGGAATAAGAAATTAGAATAGTTGAGAAGAGTGGAACCCTAAACCTAGTTGATCTTCGAAAAGATAAAGAGGTAATAGGAGTAAAATGGATATACAAAAATAAATATTAGGGTGATGGAAAAATTGAATGTCATAAGGCAAGGAGAGGATCCAAAGTATATGTACAAGTCTATCTAATAATCTATGAATAAACATTTTCACCAATTTATCATTGTGATACAATAATCTTAAAAATGTTAGAATTAACATACCATAATAAGTGTGCATTTCACAAAGTGTATTTGATTTCAAAATTATTGAATATCATCATGAAGGAAGAGGTTTATGCATAGAAGCCATCTACTTTTCATGTAATAAGGAAAAAAATATCTAGTATATAAATTGAAGAAAGCATTGTATATATTGAAGTAAGTTCCTAGAGCTTGATATTTAACAATTGAAAATTATTTACAATATCATGGATTTTTCAAAAGTCAAAGTTCACTAATATTGTATGTGAATAATCAAGGTAACCAAATTTTAATGGTTTGTTTTTATGTTGATGACTTAATTTTTTTGGTAATAGTCCTACCATGATGTAAAAATTTAAGGAAGCAATTATGAATTAGTTTTAGATGACTAATCTTATATTGATGAATTAATTTCTAAATGTGGAGGTAAATTAAAAAATTAATGGTATCTTTAATTTTCAAAAAATAAAATCCTAAAATATATCAAAAAAATTCAAATTGGAAATGTTTAAAGAAATGTCAACTCCATCAACATAAGGTGAAATTTTGAGCAAGGGAGATAAGAAAAATAAAATGAATGAGAAGATAAGTAGAGTAAATATTCAAACACAAAACAAGTTGATCACAATTAAGGTTATCAATCTCTATTCTACACTACTTCTGTAGACTACCATCGACATCAGCCCTAAGCTTAGTTTTTCCAAATTTCTAGCCTCAAGCACACTCAAGGCACTCAAGTCCACTATAATAATAGCATCACTTACACTTACACCAGTGCTTAGGTGAGGAGAGATACATTGGGCTTTATCCCTCCTTGGATTATTGGTATGTAGGAAACTCTCTTCTCAATACGGTGTTGAGGATATCTAGTCTACCCTATTAATGAACACAATTTTTAGATCATACCCTACTTACATGGAAGATTAGGGTTTGCACCATAAATCATCTATTACAAGAAAAATATAGAGTTTTAAATTTTTTATGTGTAAGAATAGACCTGATAGATCTAGACACAGGTGCACCTAAATTTTGGGATAGTCATGCGTAGAGGACACTATCACCATTATTATGACACCCTTGCCACTTTATAATAATGGCATTACTATCCAATTATAAAATTACTATCCAAAAGGGGTTCTAACATAGTGCTCCAATTTATGACACTTAGACCAGCTTCCATTTTAGTTTCCAATACTCATATCATCTATATCAGGGGTTTTCCAACTATGTTTTTATTTACACTATTTATTACTATTTTTTGAAAATTCAAATCTAATAAATTATGTAAAAAATTAGTGGTTGTATTTATTTCATATTATTTTATTGATTTAATTTACACAGCCATTTAATCAAACATATGATCTACATGTGTTAAAACCTAAAAGGTTAAAACATTTGGTGAACTCAACTTACATTGTATATTGCTCAAACCCTAACCCTATATGATCCTAGGGTTTATATCCTTCTTTTTACTCTTTTTATTAACTAATTTATGTTTTTCAAATTTCACATATTCTATTTTAGTATCTCTCTTCAAATTTGTTTGATATATGCCATCTAAAAATCTATTTTTGTTCCATTAACAAGAAATGTTATGCTAGGTGGTAATCTTATAGAGCATATTCAAATTTTTGCTATTCAATCTTCTACCATGGATAAGGTACCTATTGTAACTTATATTATTAATCCTTCACACCCTGATTATGTGGATTTTGATGATAATGCATTCAAAGATGAATAATATAATCCAGAACAAGATGATACACAAATTATAAATCAAGACACTCTCCCTCCATTTAATAATAATAACATAATTGTAAATAAGGATGAGAAATTATAGAGATTCAAAGATAGACTTTGAGAATATCACCTTGATCATGCAAAAATTATACATTCCATAATGGAAATTAAGAATGAATCAAACAATGGTCAATCTTCATCTCCCCTAGTTAATAACATTGTTACACCTACAATGGGGATAACCTAGCTAGCACAACCAACCATTATAATTCAATAATATATAGTGAAATCTACACCTCTTGTAACTAGTTCCTCCACTCCAGATGCACAATCCTTATGAATTAGGTCCATACTCTATAGGCTAAGGTGCTACATATTAATAAGGGAGTTGGTAGGCCATCAAATGCATTAGATTCTAATGTTCTCCTATATACACCTTTAGCACACCAAATAACAACAACACCCTTGATATCTAGATTCATGGCACCTAAGCTTACATTATATGATGGCAAGGGTAACCAAAAGCACCATCTCTAAACTTTTCACATATCATGCTTGGACTACGTGTCCAATGATTGGATTCTAACAAAATTATTTCCATGCACTTTAAAGGATTATGTCTTCCAGTGGTTTTATGACTTTCTAAATAAATCTATCATAGCATTCAATACTTTGGCATACATGTTTTTAACACACTTATCCATCAATATTAGTGACAAAATCTCATATGTGCAAGTTGCGCATTCAAAACATGAGTCAAATGAACCCATTACCGAATACATATTACAATACAAGAATATATTAGCTAAACTGACTATCCCCATTACAAAAAAATGAGATTTAAAACATATTTAAATAGAGACTTTTAATATTATTACATGAAGATATCTTATTCAATAAGTTTCCAACATTTATTGATGTGTGCCACATAGTAAAAGAAAGAGAGGTTAAGCTTTTATCAATGTGCAAATAGACATATACCAATGGATTAAAATCAACTACTAAGAATTCAAATAATACTCCATACAAGGTAAGGGCCATTGAGAATAAAATCAATCAAAATTCCATAGTTAATGTAGATTCAGAGCCATCTCCTTGCTTAGTTTTATCTGCTCCTTAATGGCAAATCTTCACCAACCTTCCATAATGAGCAACATGGGTTTTACAAAATATCTTGTAATGCAATGTCATATCTCTCCCTCCCATCAAAGAGGTAGGTAAGACACAACCTATTCCAAAGAGTTATGATTTCAAAGCATTCTGTGAGTATCACAAGGCACCAGGCCATACAACACATAGATACATAAGCCTAAAACATAAGATATAAGATTTGATTTAGGCTAACATTATTGATGTGGGATCACCCATAAATGTGCCAAATGTAAAAAAAAATGAAAGATAAGGCATTAAATATATTCTTAGATCTATTTTCAAAGTACATAGTGAATGAGGCATGGAATACATTAGGTGGTCACTACATATATCAGGCACATCCACCACTAGCTTCATATCATACTATTACAGAGGAAGCACACCCATTACAGTGTATCATTGGTATTTACCACACTACAATTCCAACTAGACCACTCATCAGCTTCTTAGAGCAAGAGATTGTTGATGATGATATAGATTTGTACGTACTCTTTGTATGAGCCTACATATATCATCATCTTATCTAGAGCATTATGATTGATAACATGTCAAGCATTGGCATGTGCACTATGGCACTTTTATAGAATTTAGAGTATTTAGAGTATGATATATCCCCTATAGACATAGTCATTAGTGGTTTTAGTGGTCTTATTTAGAACTCTATCAGGGATATTGTGCTTCCATTATAGGCTGGTCCAACACATGTGGCCACTTAGCTTCTAATAGTACCTTGTGCATGTGTGTTTGATATGTCATTGGGTAGGCTAATGATACATCAACTGCAAGTAATTCCATCAATAGTGCATAGATGGTTGGAATACATAAATGCAAATAAGGTAATCAAAGTTAAGGGTCTTCCATATGAGTAGCCATTACCTATTCCAAATCTAGTTACATCGCAATTATTAGCATAGTTACCAAATATAACACATTTATTAGTTACAACTTAAAGCATAGTTCTTATTAATACACCATAGAGTTTAGTAGATCCACTACCATAGTTGAGGTCTACTCTGATAGTATTTACACACATGCATATTCTCCCATAGATACCACTATTAGAGAGAGACTTATGTCATAGGTATATCATAGATTCTAGAGGGCCATCCTCCACTCATTTTTTACTGAGATCAGTATTATTAAGTTCTTGGTGTTTTCAACCCATGACACCTATGTCACCTACATCTTCTTCTACCAGATGGCTTCCAAAGACCCTTACAATTCACAACACACCATAGTCAGTGCCATATATTCTTAACACTACTACATAGGCAGAAATAAATACAAGTCACTTAGTATAATATATTATGGGACCATAATTACCCTTTCACATAACACACATGATCACAATTCCTTTATTTGAGATAGGTCATAGTGATAATTAGTCTCCTATGAGACTCATCAGTTAGTATGGTTTTTCTCTTCTTATACACACTTTCTATCTATCTTTTCTCTTTGTACATAGTTCATTTTCATATTTATTATACATAGTTTATTTTTAGAAAATACAAAAATAATATTAAATTTCAAAAAAAATAAAAACATTCAAATATTACTTAGAAAACTCAAAATTTATAGATTGTATGCATTGTTATGTTTACATTTCTTATATATCCAAAACACTACATATTATAGGTATCTTAGTATAGTTAGTTTTATCATACGTACATGCTTCCCTTATTCTTGTCAAGTGCTTGTAGATTTCTATAGGAATCAAGCCTAGTTCATTCATCCAGTCTTTTTATTATCTACCCATTGGGGCCATATATATTGATTTATAGTTATTCACTTAACATATTCACCTACTTGGGGAAATCTTATACCTAATTTTTATTACCAAATTCTATCCTTATATACTCCACATTCCATATTTTACATTGTTATATCTTTATATTGATCATTGATACCCATACTAAATATGTTATGTTGACTAATACTACTTTAGACTCAATATATTTACATCATAGCTCTTACATAGATTTGTATTACATATTCATGCATAATATCATTTATAACTTACTTAGTTTATAGTTAATTATATCTATTTTTCTTATTCTATTCAATGGAAATTAAATATGACATTTCTCTTTGGATCTATGCTACTTCTATTCACAGTATGTATGAGTTGGACATGTGCCGATGTCCTTGTATGTGCCTTTTTGATTATGTATGCTTATATTAAAAAAAGTCTTTATATGTATATCTAATACAAATTACATTTTGATTATGTATGTGGATAGTTGAACACATCCTTGCATGCCATATTTTATCAGATTGAGTAACATGTACCCATGTCCCTTGTATTATGAACCCTTGGCCTACTTTGCATGATTCATGTGTTTAATATGTAGGATTTATTATATGCATCATGACCATGAAACTTATATTTAATTGTTACACACACCAATTTTTTATGCCATGAGGAACCTCATGCATCCACCCTTCCTACTTGGGTGTCATGATGGACATCATGACCATACCCCATCCCTCTAGATAGCTACTCATTTTTACTCAGATTTGATGTTATATACATTTATTACATATATATTGACACCCTTTTGGAATTATAGACATAAAATACATATTACATTACATACTTATACTTAGATTATATTATGTTCTAATGTTATGTATGCACATTTTATTTTATTATCATGCAATTATCTTATATGCTTTTGCTAACACACATTTTATAGAGATTTTTATTTTGAGGACAGTACCTTCATTAGTTCAAAAATTACATTCAAAAGAGGGGGAATTCATAGGTTTTTTAATAGAGATAAGGCTTGTATATTTCAGTCACATTACATTTTTCAGCACACAAGCTCAGTTTTACAAAATTAGACACCATGAAACATAGTGAGAAAATAGTGACCTAAAAATCAATTTGGTTTTATAGAATTCAACCAAAAGGACATTATCACTCAAATGGGGACACTATAATCACATGGCACTATTTTATAATATATGGTGCTACTATCCAGTAGCCTCAGTTTTAGAGTAACCCACATTGTCTAGAATAGTATAGTGGGTACAATACATGTTTGCACATATCTAGTTACAACTTTATTAGTTATACTCAACTTTTGCTCAAATTCATATTATTTTTTTAGACTAGATGAATCATGTATGGCATGACCATTCCTATATTCAATTATTATATCTAGATACAATTTATTACAACTCAAACCAAAATCCATATTCTCATATATCAGATTTGGGTGCATGTGCATGGCACATTATTTCTGTATGCTCGATTACACACTAGTTAATTAAATAGAATAAAAAATTCCATGTCATTCTTTATATTATATACACTTGAAATCATATTCTATATTATCATTAGTTTCATGCCTTACTCCATCTGCATTGGTTGGTATTCCAAAGTGCCTTAAAATTACCTAATATATCTTAATGGCTACATAGCCACCTAATATACCCAGTTGGATGCAAAGCTGACATCTCTTGTTATATATCTCCAAATATATATTTCCATATAATTAATATAGTTTATTTTTAGATGTATATAATACACATGGTTGATTAATGATGGAGTCATAGCCTACTTAAGTTCTTAAACCACACACATGAGAAGATTGGACACATTATCAGTTCAATCTAAGATATTCAAAGGTCATGATCCATCAAGTAGCCTAGTGGATAATGATGGAGTCAAAACTAGATTAAGTACTTGAGCCATGCACACATGAGGATTAATAAATCTATCATCTTAATCCAAGTTATTCATCAATTGATCACTATATACATGTTCACACACTAGTTATCACCAAGTTTATGCACTAGTTTGTTTACCCAATGAGGTGTATTCATTTTTTTCCTCTTTCCCATATCTTTACTTAGTTTTATTTCTTTACTCAACAAGGTCTTTTGTTTTTGATATCTCTTAAGTAAGGACTAATTTATTCACATTTCATTTTTAGGACACACATTGGATCATGCTTCACATATGCATATCCATATTCACATACTCAGATCTAGCTTCATAGGATTCACTTCCTAGGTAATTCCATGTATATTTTTTTTCCATTTATCCTAGTCACTTTACTTTGCCTCATTTCTAGCATAAGGGGCAAATGTAATCACCCAAAAGTGTTATTTAAGTTCCAAGAGTGATGCTTGAGACTACATATCCATAGATTATCCCTAGACATATCTTATATCCTATTGTCATACTTATCTAGAATTCATTTGGTCCAAAGGCATCCCTAATCAACTCCAAAGCTGTCCTATACTCTCATTTCAAGATCCTAGCCCTTTGTACCTAGTGTTATACAAATTAGACACTAGCACCATAATAAGGACACTAGCGCCATGTAGAACTACTGCCCCCAATATGGAACTAATGTTCTTTTACCTAAATTTATGAAATGAATATATTTTTAAAACCTAAATCCTCATAAGGTCAACCTAGACATATTTTATCATCTGCACAAGCAATGTAATAGTATAAATACATGATTTTTATCTTTCTAACCTTTATATATAAATCAAATACAATATACACATTAAAAAATGAGACAAGTTGAGCACAATTAAGGTTTTTAATCCCTATTCAACTCTACTTAGGAATAATACCATCCACACCATCCCTAAGCTCATATTTTCTAGATTTCCAATCTCAAGCACACTCAAGGAACTCAAGGCCACTATCATACTAGCAACAGTTACACTTGAACCAACACTTAGGTGGGTAGAACTATATCAGGCTTGATGCCTCCTCAGAGTATTGGTATATAGGAAACTCCTTATATGAATATTTGAAATCAATTCTTATTCATTATAACCTTATAATTAAACTGATATGATTCCATATTTATTTTCATGATAGATGAAAGGGTTGATTTGATGGCATGACATTTTTCACTATCAACAAATTTAGTGAATATACTAGGGATTAATTTTACCTTTAAAATTTCTTATTTTCTTTTCTATTTTGATATATTTTTATTTCATTTTCCCATGACTATTAGAGGTCTATCCCCTATTATCCATCTTTTCATTGAGATTTTTGAAGATCAAGTCAATACTTTGATTCTATTCGTACTCATTTTACTTGGTCTCTATTTCTACTTGAAAGGCTTGGTATTAATATACAATGGGATGACATGCTGAAATAAGTCTTCCCAATATTATTTTAGTTTAAATTAAGACCATGAAAAATAGTCATGGTACTTCTTTAGTAGCTACATGTATACTTGTTTCTCAACTACACTTAAGTGAGTACCTAGCCAAACGTTCCTTGGATTCTCATGGGAATGAAAAATACACTCAATGATGTTTTTTAAAATAAATGAGTCTAGAGTTTTGGTTCTATCAGCTGCATCAAAATATGCTTCTAAACTTACCATTCCTTTAGGGAGCATGTTTGTCTTCAGTTGACTAATATCCTTCCTAAACAAGGTTTCTTTTCCATAACACACCTAAGCCATGGATTCCAAGTCTATGAGTTGATCTTGAAACCCATCTTCACAATTTAGAAACCTTTTAATTTTTTCATCATCATCAAACACCTACTAATGATGAACATTATTTGGGATTGAAGGCCTGACATGTACCTCCACTTGATACTGATAATGAGGGTTCATATTTTCAATTTCAAACTAAGACCCTAACCCTACAAGTCTATCATCTTCTTCATTAAAACCTCTATCTTGATAGTGAATATTGAATAAATCAAAGAACTGAAACAAATCCCAAACTATATTCTTATACTATTTCAACCTTTTGTCTTTAGTGGCATAAATATTGTAGACTTGTTTAACCACTAGCTCAGAATCATCCTTTACAACCAAGTTTGTAATTCTATATTCAAGGGAAATTCATAAAACAAGAAAGAGTTCCTCATACTCATCAATATTATTGATGCACTCAAAGGACAACTGAAAATAAAAATTGAAACACTTACCATTAGCGACATAAAAGACAACCCTAAATCTATTTCGAGGATTGGATCAAGCCCTACCAAAGCATATATTTCAAACCTCATATTCACTATCAAGCTCAACATTAAGAATATCTAGTCATTCATCAGCATCTATATTCCTAATTAAGCTACCCAATTTCCCATCCATGTACAACACTTCATTGAGATCATATTTTGGATCTTGAAGTATATGTAGCATCTTGGGATCCCTATAAAGTTTGATCATCTTACCCTCTAACAAAATGGTGGAATAATATAAGTCCATTTGTACACTTCCACCCATGCTACTCTCCAATTTATGTGACAACAACATCCCCCAATTAGGAAGCTAATCCACAACTACCAAGACCATATTCAAATACTTACCAAAATGCACTACTAATTGCACTAGCAACCCCTTGACTTGTTCAAAAATTGGAACCTCTCATGAGTCCATGGCATAAAAATTACCAAAGGCTTATGTTATTTTAACACTAAGCTCATTTAGGACACTCAAGGACATCATGCTACAATAATATCTAGATTCAAACATGCAGTTATGAACAATTATGCCATTAATAAATAGGGTTATATAAAATATATCAACATTCAATTGCATTTCTACAAGTGTTGTCCCCAAGTAGACTTATGGAGTGGGTTCAACAACCTCTTCTGATTCTTCTCCTTCTTCTAGGAGTATTGGGGTTAAATAAATTTCATTTTTAGTTAAATTATCACTAAACTCCAAATATTCACATCCCTCTTTGGATATTTTGGTATTCACAATAATTTAACAAGTGGCATAGTTATTTTCAATTGGCTCAACCCTTGGTCCATATCACACACATTATACTAAGGAAGATGACTACTTGGTGGAAGGGTGACAACACATTGACCTAGGATATAATCATTTAAAGTGTGAAGTGGAGTAGGCTATGATGGATTTGAATTTTTAACAACCTTCAAGGGAGGTTTATTTCTAACATCATTCACACCCTTGGGGATACTAGATAGTAAGGGTACTTTATTTTTGGGTGGAGCACCTCTTGGTTTAGTAACTTGGGGAAATAGGTGCTTATTTGGAAAAATTTATGAATGCTATAGATTTATTAGTTTCCTTTCTTGCATCCCCTACCCTTATATTTGTAGGGGTAGTGTCTTGAGGAGCAATAGTTTGACACTTGCTTCTAAGACTATATTCCTTTTCTTGGGTAACTACTACACTAATTATCAACTATTTGTCCTCAACTGAAGGAATACCTTCATCATATTTCTTAATCATCATTGATCTTAAAAAATCTAAATCATGATCAGGAAATTCATATGCTTATGTAGTACTAACATCACAAGTGACTTCAAAAGTTGGGACACTTATTTTTTGCACTGCACTCCAAAACTAGTCAATATTGGTATCACTCATCAGTTTTTGGAGGCAATCATCTTGCTTCAAGAGTTTTGATAATTGAACATCAAAATCTAATCACTGGATGATGCATACTTAGGTTCATCCACATATTCATCAATCAATTTAGTTGTATCACATGGAGGATGTGGAAGGAATCATTTATCACACCAATCAATGTTTAAATCATAATTTACCGCATATACTTTGGTATTTAATGGATCAATAACTTCCTTTCTAGCCCCTCTATTATTATATCTATCTATTTATTCATCACGTGCAAGCCTCTTCCCTCTATCATTATCTTGATTTTGGGAAGTAGGCCTTCCTTATGTTTGTTTCAAATTTTGAGGTCTCTTATAACTTATAGACCCATGAGGTAACCCCTTTTTAGCTCTAGATAGATTTTATGACATATTTTTTATACCAGAGGCCAAATTCTTAACCATATCCTCAAGGTTATCTATCTTAATGGACTAAGGTTTTCTAGATTAACCAACTTTACATCATCTTGCTTGTTCATGAGCTTACCTACAACCTTTATGTTATTCTCAATTTGGATGGCCATACTGAATTCCAACCTCATGTTTGTGTGAGCTTTGTCTCTCAATTAATACATAGATTTCTTTTCAAATGCATCGTAATACTTAATCAAACAAGTTGTATCACTTGGATGAATGTTTTCAGGCAGTCACATCATGGTCTTATTGAACCATGTATTGAAGTCCTACACACACTCATTAGTATTATTTTTTATGTTTTCAAATTCTACCATGAGAAATCTAGGATCAATCCTATCACGATATTATATTTTGAAAACATTCTTCATCTCTTCCCATGAATTAATGCATCCATGGGGAAGAGAATTGAGCCACTCTCATGCGTCTTTTCCCAACATTTACACAAACATTTTTATGCACACATCCTCATACCGAACCTCATAATCCTCAATGATGTTTTGAAAATCCTTAAAGTGTTAATCACCAGTCGTTGTATTATTCCCCTAAAATTTGGGAATGTGGTTCCTTACTTCATTCAAGACCTCATTTGGATAGACTTCCATTTCATCAAAGTTTATTATTCTAAATCTTAGAATGCAGAATGTAGATGCTCATTCTCATATTTATCCTTATGCCTTATGATTGGTTTAATTGTGGCTTCAAGAACAAATGGCTAAGGGCTATGAGGTGGATTTGGTGGTTCACACTTGGGGAGGGGATTTAGCTAGTTGAGAAGGAGATGGATAGTAAATTGGATTATATGTTTCATAATTACATGGAGAGTTATGATAGTATTCAACAATGGGAATTTTAACAAAAATTTCAAGACTATCATAATCTTGATAGTCGAGACACTCCTTTAAAGATAAACTTTGACGTCCAATTGGATTCCAAACATGTCTCATTTTTTGATGCAAATTTAGGGGTGAGATAAGTTGTTTTGATGAGTCACCTTTGAAGGATGACATTATTCCTTCTAGATTTGCAAGCTAAAAAACACTCAAAGTTGAAACAAAGATATTGGAAATAGGTATTGATCTTCCTTAAAACTATATGATAATGTTGGAGTTGTCACTAGAATTAAAATTATAGAATATAACAGTTAATAAACTAGTCATGATACATGTTGAAATTGAACTTGATAAAGTTGAATGATGAGATAGAAATCAAAGATACTAAAATTTTTAGATTAGTGTGGAAAAGGGGAAAAAACCTTCCAACATGAAATTTTAATAGCTATTTTCATAAAACACAACAAAATTCAAATTGTCAAATCTCTCAATTCCTAACACATCCCTAGTGGAGTTTTACAGCATTGACAGCCAAGATAGCAAATCAACAAATAATATGCATAGAAATTTTAAAATTTGATTTAATTACTTCTCTCTATAAGAGTCCCCAACAACATAAATGCCATACGTGTCTTTTCTTTCCCCAATAATGGCACCAACTGAGTGGTGGTTTCTAGTTGTACACCTCTTTTGTTTGGCATTGCACACTTGAAGAAAATTGATAAAAAGGATGAAAAACCCTCTAGTATATCATTATATCCAAGGAAGGGTTTGACATCAAGAATGGACCAAATGAAGATAATGACTAAGATGCACCAATAAAGGGTATGGTTATCTTCCTATTGCTTTTGGCTCTACCTGAACCAAGATGAGAGGACATAAGGGGTAGCTTGCTCACATGGAGTGATTATACAATTCAACCTCCATGGGGATTTTTAGAACATAAGAATATGACTAGGGCATAACAAAACTTGTTCACTCTACCTGAGAAGTGTTGTCACACGAGATGAACAAATGCTTCAGGTCACATACAAGATACTAAAGATAGATGTGGATGTGTTTTCAACCATCATTATAAAGAATTTTCAACATCTAAGGGCTAAATAGAAGACTACAATATTACCTCTACATAGGTATGTGACTGTGTGTATGTAATATCTTGGGTGAGGGTTTTTAACCTAGTCTTCTATTTAAGTGATAAAATATTATTTCAAGACTGATACTTTT
>JARHVA010001842.1:1467500-1492500 GCA_037957365.1 Torreya grandis
ACTTTAATGTAGACATCCTCATACTCAACCTCATAGTCTTAAATTATAATGTGAAAATTCATCAAATGTTGATCTCCTATCACTGCATTATTCACCTGAAACTTAGGGAGTTAACTCCTTACCTCATTTGGAACTTCATTGGGGTAACCCTCTATTTCATAAAAGTTAAATGGTATGAATCTAGGAATCCTAAATGTAGGATGTTCATTGTCCTCCTAATATCTATGCCTCATGATTTATTCTATGGTGCGATAAAGATCAAATGAAAAAGGGTTGTGAGGGGGTGTGTGAGGTGGATTTGGTGGACCAAACCTTCTCAAAGGACTAAAATGAATATGAGATTCAGCTTGTTAAGAAAGTGCTAGGAAATAAATAGGAATATAATACTTTGGGTTATCAAGAGAACTATGATAATATTTAGCCAAAGGAATTTAAACAAACATAATTTAAAGTGTAACAAAATTATTATGGTTTAAATACTATTTTCCTTTTGAACTTTATCCTTCAATTGGCCTCCAAACTTGTCTGATTCTTCTATGATGAACACTTAAATTAAACACAAGCTTCTCTAATGAAACACCTTTAAAAGATGATCTCTGTCCTTCAGTTTTGATAAAAAAAAGAACACTCAAAGCTTAATCAATTAAAATGGCTACTTACCTTTCATATCCAAATAAAACATTGAAGTTGTCACTAGAAGGAATCTTCTAGGATATAACTAATCACAAACATACAGTGATACATTTTGAAATTACACATTATTTTAATTAGTGATGTGATAGAGAAAGAAAGACACTAAAATTTTTAGATTAATGTTCAAAAGATAAAATCACTTTAGAACATGAGCAAATAAAATCTATATGTAAGATTTTTTGGTAATATAGGTTCCAAGGATCTTGCCCTAAAAAATGGTGCCAAGGATGTGTTATGCACTTGACAGCCCAAAATAGAAAATCAGTCTCAAATAACCTCAAATTTAAAATGCATGAGATATTAAACACCACATGAAACTACTATTCATAGGTCAATTTATTAAAATTTTTAGTCCTCAGCAATGGCACCAACAAGGTGTTGTGCACTTGATGGCTAAAATAACAAGTTGGTGAAAAAATTTAGACAGAGAACATAGGAACCTAAACAAATAATAGTTCTCTATAAGAGTCTTAGGAAATGATGCTAGCTACGTGTTGGTTCCTAATTTTACACCTCTAAAATTTAGCCTTGTCTTGTATATTTCAAAATATAGTGAACAAATTTTATATTTATCATTTATGTCATTATAGTTGGGGAAGGGTTTATCATCCAAATGGACTGAACATAAATAATCACTAGAAGATACAGACAAAGGGTATGATTAGTTCCCTACTAATTTTGGCTCTACCTAAACCAAGTTGAGAGTACCTATGAGGTATCTTGGTCATAAGGAGGGATACTATAGTTTAATCTCCAAGGAATTATTTGTACGCATATAGATCTGATCAATGCATAACCAAACTTGCATAGTCCACTCGAGAAGAGTTGTCACATAGATTGATAAAATTATTTTAAATCAAACACAAGATACTAAAGGTAGACAAAATGTGATTATAATATTCATTTCTACATAAAATATTGACAACTAAAGCTAAATAGACAATTATAATGCTAATCTTCAAAGATCAATTATAGACACATTTAAGATTTACAGTACTTATGCATTTGTAAGAAAATAATATTAAAAATCTTCAAAAATATGTATTACTTGAAAATGTATGATATGGATGATGAGTTATGTATATTTAAAAGAGTTATGGTGGCTTACAAAATTGGTAATTCCTTCAACTACCATGCTATAATTCATTCTAGGATGTAAAAGATTGAGAAATAAGTTACAGACAACTATCAAGAATGATTTGTATTCATTGATACCAATCAAAGGCAAACATTAAAATGATCCTTAAAATAACCAAAGCATATACTACAAGTAAATCTTCAAGCACCTTCTCCTTTCAACACCATAAATCCAGGGTATCCTTAAAACATTATCAATAAAACATTACCAAATCATAATACAGAAAAGAATTTATAATCTAAGTTCATGCTCTGAATAAATAACATTAAGAGACATAAAACTAAATGCCCAATCAATAATATATGATGAATGTGATATTACACTTCATTGACAAGAAAGAGTAGAAATCACATATGGTTTCCATTGACATGAAATAAAATCAACATACATCAATGTTTAGAATGCTAACATGATGAAAAGCATAGTGGATTTGATCTGAAATAGGGGATACATATACTTAAATGCTCATAGAGTTTCCTAATGATTTTACAAAGTGATCACCTTAGAAATAGAAGCAAAATACACATCAAGAAATCTAGAAAATCCAAAAAACCTCTATAAAGAGGACACCTTATCTTTTCTTATACAAAAGTTTCTCATACATAATATTATTGAAAGATGATCGATCTAAAAGATGTCTTTGCATATGCCTGGAGACTCTCATGCTATGCAAGTTAATGATTCTTCTAACTTGTTTATCCACGTGATGATGAAATTTGATTTGCACAACTAGAAGTTTACTCAGAGGAGAATAGTTTTCCTTAGTGCAAACTAATTTTATCTTTATAAGTAATTATTTTAACCTATTTTTAAAATAATCATTTTCCCACTCAAACTAAGGATGACATGGTAGTTAATAATCTAGTTACCAATTTACCTTCAAGGAATAATGAATGAAATAATGGAGGTAAGAATTAAAAATACAAAATGTTACATTCTAGCTAGTCATTTCTAAAATACATGACTCAATGATACTTGCCTTCCTCTTTATTCACATTAAAGAATGCATTTAGATCTATCATGATAGCATCAAATGGATGTGTATTCAATCAATATGGTGCCCTAATTTTACTTCCACACATAGGGTCATTAACCCAATCCATTATCAAACCTTAAGGCCTAGATGATTAGAAACTCCTATCAAAAATTTCACATGATCTCCATCCAATTGCTGAGTCTTTTCCCCAAATCCTATATATCCTTGCATTTTTCATGACTACTCCAGATGTAGTGGAAGAAATTTAGGATCCATGGCCACTTCAATCACGTGGAGAATAAAATAACTTCCCTTCAAAGTACATTTCAAATGGCCTATTTTCTACCTCAAAACCCTTTGAATAAAGATACGTAATGATTATATTCATTAATGAAGATCTTTATCTTTGGCCAAATACCAATATCAATCATAACACTTAGATTATTATTTCCTTTTTTTTCTTTTGGAGGTTGTCAACAAAAATAATAATGACATTTGGCACATTTTCCCCTCCCATGGGTTTTCAAATTTCACGTGCACCTTTGCATTTTTATGGGATTTGGGGACTCTCGTGCACATTTAGACTTCTCTATCATTGGTGGGATTTTGGAAACCAAATACAAATTTGTAAATGTACAAAAGTACAACACAATTATACATATCCAAACATGTCTTCTATTTTAAAATATTTGTTGTAGTTATACTATATAATTCTATGTGGCTTTGACATGATGTCTGTAGCATCTAGTTTGGAACGTCATAATGCTTCATCATCTCAAAATTCCAATCCCATTCCTCATCCATCTAGTAAAACATGTGGACTTCCTCTTCAATTCTATCAATTAAGTGATTTAATTCTTTCATTAATCCATCGACAATGTCCATCTTTAGTTGACTTCATATCATGCATCTTTTCAACATAATCTTGAAAATTCTTAGAAAGCACCATAAATAGTGGCTCATCTATTAGCCATTAAACATACTCCTTAGTGTGGGAATCAATACACTGCAATATTTATGACTTTATTAGCAATTCATTCAATAAATGCAATAATATTACCCCAAACTTTGATGCTTCCCTACTGGTCCATCCCTTTCTAGTTATTATTCTCATCAGGCTCTATAGAATCACTAGTGACTATGTTTGGGTATTGAGCTAGAATATCAAGCATAACTAGAATATTTTGGATGCATGTATTCCACAAAATAATTGGCATATGCATGCTAAGTCTAGGTTAACATCAAACTATGTAGACACAATATTCACCAACACTTTTAGGCTTGTTAAACTCAACTTCATCCAATTCTCTATCATCTAAGCTAGTCAATCCATCTATTCTTATATACATCAAATCACACCATAAAAAATATTCTTCCAAAATACCAAGAAACATTGTCACAACACTAAGCAAGAATACACTATGTCCTTGGAAGATACATGGCTCATGTATTTTTGATAATAATTCTATCTAGGACCCAAAACTTTCCACATGATTGCAACATATAATAATTATAATAATCCCGATGATGACACATGTACTATTTTGTTTTTGCAAGATTTTAGAACTTATGTGCATATTTGCACTCTTTATCTCTATGGGTTTGTAGAACCTAGTTTCACATTTGAAAAAGTGCATATTTGAAAGACATCTCTACATTCACGTCGTTGTCTATTAAGTAAATGTTTTTTTTTAAATTCTTTCTTGCATTTGGACCTCATACTCCTGTGTGAACTTAGAACATCCAAGACTTATTTTGATGACACATGAAAAGAGATATAGACCTTCAAGTGCACTTTATAAATTGCATGAAATATGTTGTGGTATAATGTTGTAATTTCCCTCTACTCCTTTTTAAATTCCCTTATAATTTGGCTACAAACTTTTGCATAACCTCAACATAAGACTTAGCATGGATTTGAAATACCCGTGGCTTTTCTTTAATGATACGTCCCCCAGGATTTAGAACTTCACTACAAAATGCATATTTTCATGTTAAAGTTGTAGGGTAACATTGTAATCTCCTCTAGAAGTCCCAAAAAAATTATCTTCTACAATTGAAATGTTAGACTTAGCATTTTTTAATACTTAGTCATTTTTATAATCTTCATGACTCGATTTCACCATGGACCTTGTCAACACCATTAAAGAAGGCATGAAAATGCTAATCATTAGTGAAACCAAATTTTATGGGGTTTTCACAACATGATTTCAAAATCAAGTTTTTGTTTAAGATGAACATTTATTGCAGATTTATTTGAGGGAGAAAAAGTTAAACTTTTAGGAACTCATCTTTCTATAAAAGTGCACAAATTGATGCGAATAAATTTGGGCACTAACAAGTCACACACTCCTTATCAAACTAAGTAGAGACTATGAAGAGCACAATTAAAACCAAATTATGTCTTTCATCCATAACATTCTACATCTCTCTCACCTATTAAGAAGAATAAGTTCTCTTATTTTAACTTCATGAGTATAGGTTGAGGATGTAGAGGGTGGAGTGGTCATTGGAAGGGATTTAATAAAATTTGTTTTTAGGGATGAACTTATCTAAATATGAAACTAATAAAGTTTTTGGCCATCCTTCTCCCATGGAAATGTTTATTCTGTAGGGAAAACTTTAGCCAAGAATTTAGTAAAACCCAATGTTACTTCTACAGTCATTATTTTTGTAATAAAGGTCAATGGCTGGGGCATGGGGATCTCTATTTGGGTCAACCCATTTTTAGAACCAGGGCTTCCTAAGATTTAAAAATATAAACTATGACCAATTTATAAAAAAGGACTACTTTGGGAGTCATTATTAGTTTAGGAGAAGAAACAATATCAAAATCAATAGTTGTGCTATTAGAATTAGAAAATGTAACACTAAGAATAATTATGATTAAGCTCATAACTTTGGTCTCAAAGTTAGAAACTGAAACAAAAATAGAATAGACTACCTTATAATATTTTTGACTTTGCTCTTGTGTGAGGCTAACCAAGGTTTCTTCCATTTCATACTTTCCCAAGCTCAAATATATGGATTTTAATATATTAGCCTCTTCATCACCTAGTTTTACATTGCAAATTTCTTTGTCTTCCTCCTTATAAGGATTGTCAACTAGAGATATTACTTGTTCAACTTCATCTTATTATTCAAGTTAAATTGTAACCTCTACATCCTTTTTCCCTTCCTCTTCACTAACTTCCTCTATAATGGGGAGACAAGTGATGACCTTTCTTCTAATTTATTATCTTGGGAGGGATTAGGAGTGTCCTTATTCATCATTTTATAGGTGTATATGGGTGGTGTGGAAGGTGGATGGGATGTTAGAGTAGTTATAGAAATAATTATGGTAGGAAGTGTGACTAAATGTGATTGAATGGATGAAGTGGAAGGCACATATATTTCTTAAGGAGACTTAATTGATTGAGGAGTGTTTAGAGTAGTTGTAATAGAATAGAAAACCACTTGTTAAAATTTAGGTAGACTTACCATAGTAACTATAGTAAGCAGAGGCAAAGGAGTCATCGTAAAATTGCTCTTCTTTTACTCAATTGAAGAAATTACTAACCTATCCATTATAGTAGTTCTGCATAAAACCTAAACATGAGAAGTAGTTATTGTCAGAAGGACTTGAGGACCTAAAAGACCTCTCAAAATTTTCCTCTAGAATTGAGGATTTTATTCTATTTGACTACTATATTAATCTAGTTATCCCTCTGTAGCCTCTGTTGAAGGGGAGGGAGGTTCACTCTATCATTGAGAATATTTTAGTATATATGGAGGCCATTTTTGACTCCATGTAATTTTTACCTATTATTCTATTGCCTAAGGGTTCTACAACAAAGCTTAGGCATGTATCATAGACATTAATTTATCTTTCATCTTTTTCCATACCTCTGAATCATAATGTAAGGCATTCAAGAAGTTTTAATCATGATCATACATTCGGTGATCATATAATATTTTTACTTTTTTCTTGTTATTAATATAATTGAGGTAACCTCTTACATTCCTCTTTGGGTCCCATTCATTGAAAGGTGTAAACTATAAATTATACTGAGTTATAGATTTATGAGATTGAATAAAATGTGGCATGATCATGTATTAATGTTGTCCAATGCTTATAAGAGTCTTCAAATAATAGTCCAAATGTTTGTGACCTAATTCATCATCAATTCAGTTGAAGACTTGATATGCAATTTCATGTTCTATTATAATGTCTGAAACATGATGTGGTAATAGTAGGGGAGTCATCTTTGTTCCTTCTACATGGATGATGCTTATAATTTATATCTTTTCTAAAGGACATTATTATTCTTTATTCATTATAGTTATTTTGGTGTCTCAACTTGTTTGTTCTATGATATCTAGTTGAATAAAATTAGGGCTCACTTGGCATCAGATAATCTTGAAAATGTACTAGTTTGATTGAAAAAGTAATGGCAAAATAAGTTATCCTTATCATAGATTTTGACTATATCATTCATAGGCTCGAGTATTAAATTTATTCATGTACCTTCAATGTAGATAAAAAAATATTTTGGTTTAATTCCTATTTCAATTTAAATGAGACAATAAACTCTAATGGGTTCACTTATTTGGCAAATGGTAACCATTTGTTAGTTTTTTGTGTCTATTCATTAATTTTGAGATAGTTGTCAATTATTCATTGATTGGATCCTTTATCTTATTTTCTATATTTTATTTTCACATTTTGGCCATGCCTCCCTTAGATGTTTCCACTTGTAAAGTGTTCATTAACCTGACCCTTTAGATTTATTCACTATGTTGTGTAGGTCCCATGGTTGTGAGTTTACATGATCAAGCCACATCTCTAAGAATGAGAGATTGGATCAATATTCCCTTGGTTGATAGTTAATGTGATTGAGACACATGGAGTGATCTTGAGCACCTAAAAAACATAGAAGCTTAGAACCAATATAATGTAGACTAAATATTTATTTAAACATTTCATGTGTCTACTTTAATGATAATGTGCCAATTGCTGATATCTCATAACCCCATAGTCTTGGGAGCACTAACACATGGGAATTTATAAACTTTAACATTTTTTAATAAATAGATGAAGTCTATGTGTTTCCACTTTAACAAGAATATTCCACATGACTAGTTCTCATAGCCTGGGAGTATAGAAGACTTAAACTTTTAAATAGCATAGAATCTTCCAAAGACTTAGAAATATAAAAAACATCAAAATCTCCAAATGATGTGAGAGTGGAATTTATTTAAACCACATATAATCTAAAAGT
Organism: Torreya grandis; assembly: GCA_037957365.1. Classification (NCBI taxonomy): domain Eukaryota; kingdom Viridiplantae; phylum Streptophyta; class Pinopsida; order Cupressales; family Taxaceae; genus Torreya; species Torreya grandis. The sequence goes on from JARHVA010001842.1 coordinate 1,475,569, forward strand.
ATGGGTAAAATTTCATAATATCAGTGATCCTCGATCGATAGTCTTGTGATTCAAAATATACCAACTAGGATGTAGAAAAATTAGTATTGTTAGCTCATAGATTAGAACATCAACCTTGAAAAAAAAAATCATGAAAATGAAGGTTAAAAATGACTTAATATACTAGTTTAATCTTAAATTCTCATAGTTTGAACTTGTGTAATTTTGGATTTTATGAGAATAACCCTAGATAGAAAATGAATGACAACCAAATACTATAGTTTTAAGCTCATAGCTCCCCAATTAAAAGTTTTTAAATAATGGGTCCCTATTTTAAAAATTTAAAATGTGGTGTGTGTGGTAGGGAATAAAAATGGTGACTCATAGAGGAAAATACTCCTGAATATTCTGAGAACCAATAATTTCAAAAAAATATTATGACAAAAAGTTAATTTCAATAAGGAAATACAACTTCTGGAATAAACTCTTACTTCCCAATGCAACATACCAACCTTCCCATTCCTTCAATTAATGTGTAATCTAGTGAAATTAATATATATTGGCCACAAATATTTTAGTAGAGACCTAAATAAACATTGTAGGTTTCATTTTGACATTTGAATTTGTAATGAATGAAAAATAAATCCTAGTAATGGTATGATGCCAACTAGGCATCCATAGCACCAACAAATATACCTCTAATTCCACCCAAATCTGTACTCTACTACCATCTAGGCATCCATAGCCTTGGTAAAGTTTACTTAAATAACCTATCCTCTATTACTTTGTATTATTATATTTTATTAAGTTTTTACAAAAATAAAAATGTTGGGAATAACCTTTAGCTAGGTGTATGAATAAGAAAACTTATTAGTCAATATGTCCATATCAGTGCATATTTGATCTTATTTTTATCATCTCCTTCCCAAGTTTCATCATGTAATAGTATATTACATCTTTGGAAATGGAAATATTTTCTAAATTTTTTCAAGAGTATATCCAAGTAAATGCCAATAACTAAGTAAGCCTATTCAATATAAATAAAAGAAAGTTCATTCATCATACATACCTCAACTCCACAAATTGTAGTATTATAAGAGTAAATTTCTATGAGCACCAATTGTGTTCCCTTTAAGCAACATCCCCTTTATTTTGGCACATCATTTTGTTCTTAGTTTAGGAAATTGTTTGAGATAGTTATATAACTTAGAAAACTAATCTAGAAAAAATGAAACTAAGCTACTAAAAGCAACAAAACCAACATAAAGGAAATCAAGTGTATAAAGTAGGGAGATTAATCTAAAAATTAGGAAATATAATCTATAATGTAGTAAATCTAATCTAATTTTATTCTAAATTTTCACTTACGCTCAGATGCATCTCCAATTGGAGTAGCCATGAAGTAATGATTCAAAAATTGTCTATTAAATAGAAAGGTGAGCACCTAACCTTCGAGGTTTTTCAATTGAAAGACATTATTTCTAGGTATTTTATATACATAATGTTGGTGATTGAATTTGAACAATGTATTTAAGTCATATGTAGGAAAGAGTGCAATGAAACATTCATGTGGAGGCAGTTGTTACAAGATAAAGAATTTAAACATAATAGGGCAGTGTGATGTCGAGGATTATTTCCCACATGGAAAAATAACATGAAAAACCTTAGCATTAGAGCATACTAGCCAGACACATTCCAAAGAAGGCAATGGAATAAAATAATGTAAAATGTGTGTTTGTAGAAGGGACTAGAATTTCCCTAAAAGGCCAAAAATTGAAAATTAATGCATTTATACATTAAAGAATGTGGAGTTAAACCTTAAAGGCAAATTTGAAAAAAGTACATGTGAAAAATGCAAACTGTGAAAAATCAAGTTAGAGAAAAAAATCAAAAAGGTAAAAATGATCTAAGTTTTGCATTTTCCATTGTTTTGCTTCTTCAAACACTTCATGGGAGAAATATTGTAGGTCTGTAAGTTCAAGGTGGGCCATTTCAAAGAATATTATTCAAATGGACATACATTTGGGGTGTTCAGAATCCATCATTACAAGGTAAGGTTGTTATTTGGCATGTATATGAAGAAGGGTAGCTGTCAAGAAGATTCTATATTTCCAAATGATTGGTTAAAGGCATCTATAATTAGTTGTCCAAGAGGACAAAAGATATTGTTTGGATCTAAAGGTGAATATTCTCCTTCCAGCTCAATTAAAATGCATTTATAGCCAAGGAATCAAAGGAATTATTAAGAATATTCATCATTAATTATAGATGTAGTTACAACATTGATTTTTCATGTAAAGGGATGAAGATTTCAGGCATGTAAAAGGGCATATACCAGTTGGGAGCATCTTGGTAGAGCTTTGAGTGGTTGTTTGCAATTTTTGAATATTACAAATTGTAACCCACATTCCTAGATTTGAAAAACTGGTAAAAATGTATAAATATAGGGCTTGTCCTCTATTATAAGATTTTTATTATTGGTCATTGTTTTTCCTAAGTATACGCTCTTCCAAATTTTGGGATCACAGTTGTGTGTAAATTTTTTCTCTCTTGCTAAGGTGTTTGTAGTTGTAAAACCATTAGCAAGCTCTAAGAACATGTTTATATGTCTCCCCTATTCAACATGGAACAAACTCACGATGCTTGTCCCTATGGAAGAATTTTGAAGCACTAATGTATGTAATATATCTTTTGAATATAATGAAAAATACTTGTGGTTCTTACTCTTTCTTTTTTATGAAATACAATGATATGTTTTACAAGTTTATCTAGTTAGATATCTTATTTTATTCTCATTATTGGTTTTCCTTTGGGATTAGATATAGGTTTTAAATCCCTTTCTTCATTATGATTAGGAAATATGTTGTTGATAACCTCTTAAGAGAACCTTGGGTTTGTGGATTCAATAGGGAAAAGTATTTGAATTTTTACTTACAGTGTATGCTTTAGGGTTTCAATAATCATGTGAGTGTTTACATTGTATTGGTACCAATGAATGAAAATCACTCCTAATAGTTCCCCTTAGCTTGGTTTTTAGTTTTTCTACATCTTTGAAAATAAGTGCACCATGATTTTATAACTATCCAAATGTCCTACCCTATCCTACCCTATAAAGAATATGACTATTGCATATTATGAGTGTTAGTTTCTTATAGATGCATGAATATTTTCATACTTAAAATGTATCTATAATTTGTCCTTTAAATATCAACATTACAGTCTTCCATTCATACCTTTGTTGTTGAAAAATTCTTTAGAATGAAGGTTACAATCATATACCCATCTATCTTTAGTAGCTTGTATGTGACCTAGTGCATTTATTCATTCTATGTGATAACCCTTCTTGGTGGAGTGAATAAGTTTGGTTATGCCCGAGTCATATTTTTGTTCTTATGCACCAATAATCCCCATGGAAATTAAATTTTAGAATCCATCCATGTGAGGAAGCTACCCTTAGGTCCTCTCACCTTGGTTTAGGTAGAGCCATAAGCAGCACGGAGCTAATCATACCCTTTGCTAGTGCCTCCCAATCATTTTATGTGTTTGGTCAATTATTGATTCCAAACCGTTCCCTAGTTATAATGACATATCAATGGTTTTTTCATCTTTTTTGCCATTTTTTAAAGTGTGAAAGGCCAAGAAAAAGAGGTTTACAAATATGAATAAACAATCAACTAATGCCATTGTTAGGGAGAGAAAGTCCACCCATGGCACTTGTGTTACCAGGGACTCTCATAGAGTGTTGTAAGTAATTCAAGTTTAAATTTTTTCTTCCTATCTTTGTGTTGATTTGACTATCTTTGGTTAATCAACACTGCCACTCATATGTTACTATTACTAGGGATTTAAAAATATACACATGGCACTTGTGTTGCTTGGGACTCTTGTAGAGAGCTCTAAAACATTTCATGTTTGAAAAGTTATCTACATTAGAATATTTGAAAGTAATCTCAGTTGTATTTTCAAACATGTTTATCCATATTATCTTATGTGTTTTAAATTTAGGATTATTTGAGTTTGCTTCACTATATTAGATGTCAATGTCACAATACTCCACTGAGGATGTTTTAGGACTATTTGATAAATTGATACATGCTAAATTTGTTGCAAAGAGATATAAATTTTTCATGTTTTGAGGTGGTTTCCCCTTTTGAATACGATTCTAAAATTTTCATTGTCTTTTCTCTCATACATCACTAACTTCAGCAAGATATGGTTTCAGTATGTATCAATACATATTTTTAAATGGTTATATTCTATAAGTTTAATTTTAGTGGTGACTCCAAAACATCATCTGGTTTCAAAGAAAGATCAATGTCAGCTTCAAATATCTTCAAATTTGAGAGTTATTTTACTTTCAAATCTAGAAAGACTAAGGTCATCTTTCAAAGGTGACTCATTAAATTAACTTTTCTCACCCTTAACTATTCATAAAGAAGGAGACAAGTTTGGAGGCTGATTGGAGAGAAAAGTTTAGTTGCAAAAGAATGTTTGGGCTGTCAAGATTCTAATAATCTAAAATTTTGTTTATTGAACTCTGTATTATTGAATATTATCACAAATCTCCTAGTGATTCATAGTCATACAATCCAATTTAATATCTAGTTCCTTCTCAACTAGATGAATCTCCTCCTAATATTGATCCCCCAATTCCACCTCACTCACCCTCTCACATCCCTTTACCATTTGTTCCTGAACATACCATTGAACCAATCATGAGGCATAGGGACCAAGATGAGAATGAACATCTTACATTTAAAATTCCTATATTTAGACCTATTAATTTTTATAACATGGAAGGTTATCCTAATGAAGTCGCATTTGAAGGAACCACCTTCCAAAGTTTCAAGGGAACAATGCAGTGAGTGGTGATCATCACTTGAGGGATTTTCACATTATTATTGAGGATTACAAGATTGAGAATGAGGATGTGTGAATTAATTTGTTTATGCACACAATATAAAAAAATTCTTATGAATGGTTCAATTCCCTTCCTTATGAATGCATTGATTAGTAGGAAGAGATGAAGAATGTTTTCAAGATTTAGTACAGTGATAGGATTGATCCTAGATTTCTTTTGGCTATGTTTGAATACATTAAGAACCATAATGAGTGTATGTAGGAATTTAATACGAGGTTCAATAAAACCATGATGCAATTGCTTGATAACATACAACATAGTGACATAATGTGCTTGATTAAATATTTGATGCCTTTAACAAGAAGGCTATGTACTGCTTGAGGGATAAGGCTTTGACAAACCAGAGATTGGCATTAAATATGGCCATTTAAATGGAGAATAACATAAAGGCTATGGGAAATTCCTTTAACAAACATGCTAAAGTGAAATTGATTAATCTAAAAAAAACATAGTCGACAAAGACAACCAACCTTCAGGAGACTATTAATAATTTGGCCTCCATTGTCAAAGAAATGTCCTACATGCTAGCTAGAGCTGAGAAGGGGCTACCTCATGGGTATATAAGTTAGGAAAGAGCTCAGAATTTGAATCAATGACATGGGAGGCTTTACTTCCATAATCAAGATAATGATATAGGTAAGAGGCTTGAATGAAAAGATGGAAATCATAATAGAGGGGTTGTAAAAGAAGTGCCTAATCCATTATAAACCAAAGTGAATGCTATGAATTTTGATCTTGACATTGATTGGTGTCATAAATGCTTCCTTCCACATCTGTTTGATATTGCTGAACCAAGTGATGAAAATGTGGATAATCCTCAGTGTAAATCTAATGTTGATGAAATTTTGATGGCTGACTATCATGTCTCCCAAAGTAAAGTGTCTACCTCCATGGAATTGTTAAGTGCTATTACTATTGATCAATTTTGAAGAGAAATCAAGAAATTATGTGTCCCCACTTATGAATTTGCTTGTGATGTTAATATGACATAAGCATATAAGTTACCCAATCATGATGCAATTGAAGATCTAAAGTGTGATCTAAACAATGTTTTGTACACAAATGTGAAATTGGGTAACTTCGATGGGAATGTAGACATTATTAAACAACCAATTGTTCTTAATGTTGGGTTTAACAATGAAAGTTCTTCTATTTGAAAAATATCATTAGATGGAGCTGGGGTTATCTTTTATGACCCTACAGATGAATGTTTTTAGTTTTATTTCAAGTAGTACTTTGAGTGCATGAACGACATTGTCAATAATGAGGTACTCTTGATTTTTAATTACCTAATTGAAGATGAAAAACAAGCTTATTTTTAGCTATTGAAAAGGTACCAAGATCTATTGGCTTGGTCTTATCCCCATGGAAGCATTTAGAACATTGATGTATGTAAGATCTCTTTTCAAGATAATGGAAAATACTTGTGGTTCTTACTTTTTCTTGTTGATGAAATATAATGATATGTTTTACAAGTTTATATAATTGGATATCATGTTTTATGCTCATTACTAGTTGTCATTTTGGGCTTAGATCTAGGTCATAAATCCATTTATCCATTATGATTTGGAAATGCGTTGTTGATAACCTCTTGAGGGAACCCTAGGTTTTTGGATTCGACAGGGAAAAGTATTTAAAGCTTTAAGTACACTGTATACTCTAGTGTTTCAAAAATAATTTGGGTGTTTGCATTGTATTGACATGAATGGATGCAAATCACTCTTGGTAGTTCCCCTTACCTTGTTTTTCAATTTTTCTACATATTTTCAAATAATTGATGCCATGAATGTTTAAAGAATCCATGTTGTTTGAAAAACCAGTAGCAAACCACTCTTTTATAACTATAGAACTATCATACCCTATCCTACCCTACAAACAATATAATTATTGCATATTATGAGCGTTATTTTCCTATAGATGAATGAATATTTGAATACTTAAAATGTATCTATAATTGGTGCTCTAAAGATCAACATTATAGTCTTCCATTTACCCTTTTATTATTGAAAAATATTTATAATGAATGTTTCATTCATATACCCATCTGTCTTCAGTAGTTTGTATGTGACCTAGGACATTTGTTCATTTCATGTGAAAACCCTTCTTAGGTGGAGTGAATATGTTTGGTTGTGCCCTAGTCATATTTGTGTTCATGTGCCCCAACAATCCCCATGGATATTAATTGAAAAATCCCTCCATGTGAGTAAGCTACCCATTAGGTCCTCTGACCTTGGTTCAGGCAAAGATAGAAGTAGCAAGGAGATGACCATACCCTTTGTTGGTGCCTTCCATTCATTTTATACATTTCATCCATTCTTGATGACAAACCCATCCTTGGATATAATTGCATATCAATAGTTTTTTCATCTTTGTTTGGTATTTTCTCAAGTGTGCAATGTTGAGTAAAAGATGTGTACAAATAGGAACCAATACCTAATATGTTCCAATCCACAAGTAAATTAACTTGTCATGTTGTCCTTTCTTCTCATCTTCTTCATCCCTTAGGATAAATAAGTCTAAAATGTTGAAATCCTTAATTTTAGATCTCTTATCAAACCATATTTTGATAATATCTTCATGTTTATTGAAGCTATATAGTGCTTAATCTCTTATGTTTTCTAAATCGACTATCTCAAGTAGTCTAAATTTTATTCTCATATTATCTGATACAATATTGCATGAATTGATACATTTTTAGCTTGATAGTAATGGACAAGACTAGTTGTCATCCATATACTAGAAGAGAAGGTGAAGCCTTGAGATCTTGTCATCCATAGTGCATATTTCAATAAGAGATGTCATTATCTTGGTTTATTCTATGTATAATTTTGTATTTCATCCATCAAGTTCTTATTCATCAACTTAGCTACTCCATTTACCTATGGGTAATGGTTTAAAGAGAAATTGATAGTGATCTAATTGTGGTAAGCCCATTTTACGAATTTAATAGATCAATATGCTATACCATTATTGTAGAATAAGGAAATTAGCATGACAAATCTAGTTACTAAGTTTCCTTCTACGAATTTGATGACATTTATGGCTCAAAAATTCTTAGAATGTACAATATTTTTTGACCTAGTACAATAATAAATAGTTATGAGGATGAACATGTTTCTTGCTAAAAAGTTTGGATTTATTACCCCCAAAAATGTCTAGGTCCCTTTGGGTGAAATGGCATCCTTCTATGAATTGATAAAAAGGAATAACAACATTCACCTTTCTTTTTAAAAATACGTAGTGCTCATGGTAGGCTTTGACATGGTTATTTGTGTCCTTGAATATTTTGTCCAATAATAGCCCATCCTCAAAATTTTATGAGTTGTAATATTATTAAAGGTATGGCCATTTTTAATCTTATGATGTAGGTTATCTAAGATGTCCTTAATTTCCTCTTCTAAAACACACCTCAGGTAGATTCATTCATATTTATTTAGATAAAATCCCCCTTTCTTTATCATGTAATGATATGATTTGAGCTTGAGGGATAAATTTTGTACTCTACTCAATTTTGGAAGGCATGTCCCTATAAGTAGATAGTATATGATATGTGAGTACCATTTTCCACCTGTTAACTAGCTTCATTAATTTCTTTGATGCCAATTCATGGGTTTATTTGAGTCATCATGTAGATGAGGTCCTCGCCTCTTACCATTTTAGTTGGTCTAATTTCAAGGTTAAACTCATAAATTTTGGCCATATACTTTCCTCTTATTTATCCCAACTCATTCTGGCTAAGCATGAGTTTGACAGTTGGGTTAGGAATAATGGCATATGTCTTATTTTGAAAAATATAATGTTTGAATATTTTGATGGCCTTGATCAAGGCATATATCTAATTATCAATTATGGAGTACCTCAATTTTGTATCTTTTAGATTAGTGATGATGAAGGCAATGTGATTTTTATTATCTTTCACCTTTCGCATTATCATTGTAACAACATTATTTTCTGAGGTGAATGAATAAATATATAAATCTTTATTGAAATTTGGACTGATCAAGACTAGGGATATAGAAATTTCTATTTTAATGTCCTAGAAATATTTCTTGGCCTCTACTGTCGACTCAATCTTAGCATCCTATTTCAACATGGCATTTAATGGTTGGAAAATTTTGGCAAAACCAAAAATGAACTTTCTCACAAATTTGATCTTGTTAAAGAAAGACTTTATGTCTTTCTTGTTGCTAGGTGGAGTTAGCTTAGAGATGGCTTAGATACAATCTGGGTCTATGGAAATCCCTTCTTTGGTGATAATATGACCTAATAATTTCCTTTTAGTAACTCTATAAATGTAATTTTTGGTCCAATTGAAACTCTATACATCTTGTATCTCTCCAGGACTTTTTATAGATTGTCTACATAGTCATCTCTATTATTGGAAAATACTATAATGTCATCCATATAGATGATGATGCACTTACAAAACATTAACTTAAAGGTAAAATCCATCACTATATATAAATCTGAACTTGTATTGATGAGGCCAAATGACATCCTTTTATACACAAATGTTCTCCTTTTGGTGGTGAAGGTAGTCTTCATCATGTCTTCTGCTTCAACCAATATCTAGCTATACCCTGATAATCCATCCAAGAAAGACATCATATCTGAACCACTCACCATCTATATTACATCATTCAAAGAAGGTAGGGGATAATTTTACTTTTTTAAGCTCTATTTAAGTTCTTAAAATAAACACACAACCTAATTTCTCCATTCTTTTTTTATTGGTACAAAGCTATCTACCCAAGTCAAGTGCCTAATTGGGAAAACAATTTTGGCATCCAAGATCTTCTAAACTTTAGTCTCTATAAGAGGCTCCAAGATCAAGTTTATTGGTCTTTGTATTTTCTTGAATAGCTTGTGTTATCACTTTAGAGGTATGGTGTGAGTAATGACCCCCAAGTCAGAGATCTTCAGGTCATCATATGTCCATGCAATAACATCTTTGTAATTTATAAGTAACCTCTTTATCATGTGTTTATCATTTTTAGTGTAGCATAGACCTATATTCACAAATTAGGGATCCTATATAGTTCCCAAGTTTTCTTTGGTGAAGTGAGACTCATTTTCTTTCATCTATTTCTTATTTGGGCCTTTGCATCAACATCAAAAGCTAGTTCCAAAAAATGCATACCCAAGGGGATTCAATTTTTTTTAGATATTGAACACCATCTTCAATTATCATCATCAAACACCTTTAATTTATCCACATTACTTAGGATAAAAGGGCATGGGACCAGTTCTACTAAAAATTTATGATTTTTTAATTCTTGGAGTGGTGTTATATTTGCATCAAATGTTGCCAAAGAATCCATTGTATGATTCTTTTCTATTACATGGGATTATAAATTATGGGTTAGTGACATGTATTTCATTATCATGTACTAGACCAAACTCCATTTTCTAGTGGAGTATTAAAATTGGGAGAGTTACCTTTCGATGATAAAGTAGAATTCCCCATAAAGGGTTCTATGGAGTGAGGGGCATTTAAGATCCAATATAAAAAGTATTTAGACAACATCTTATATGGACTTATGCCTCGATATACCTTCACATGTATCAGTTACTCCACTAAAAATCATTGTGCAAACCTAGCATAAGACCTCTCATTCATAATAGGCATTTCACTTCTAGAGTCAAGATCAACTCCTAAGAAGCCATTAAGTGGATATGGGGTTGATAATATTTGATTTATTCTATAATGGGTCACTAGCCTATAACCTCATCTATAAATATATTAGATGGTGTGAGGATCGAGTTACACACACTTTTTAGTTTACTAGCTTAGGGCTTGTTACTCAGTGTGTTGTTTATGTGTTGTGTTAGACTCCTATTGTTTGTAAACTAAGTTAGACACATACTTTTTGTTTTTAATGCCTTGGATACTCTTAGCCTTAAATCCGTTCTTAGACCCCATCATCATATCAATCCCATCATCCTAAACTACATACATCCTATATCATCCACTCATATTATATCTTCCACTCCCTATTCTAAATAACATCTAATATGTATATTATATCTTTCTTCTTCCATTCTTCTAATACCCATATTATATGTTCCATTCCCCTCATATCCATCTCACTAACTTTAACAACATCCATCTTATATCTTCACATTATAGTGGTCACTTATCCCTTTAATTCTCTCTATCACTTTCTAAATCCTTAGACTAGGTATTATCAACATACATAGCCTTATCAAAATTTTAATATAGCACCCATCACTTTTCCTTATTAGTGGCTTTTCATACCTAGAACCCATCCAATCACCACTTTGATAGTGTAAAGTTATTTGATCCGATCATCCCCTTGCATTTTTTCTAGATTGGACTCTATAAGGCTTTATCTTTTAGGGTAATTCGTAGTCATTCTAAAATTCACATCCCTTTCTAAAAATCACCACTTTTTTTGACCACTATTAGATTTGATTTCTATACCACATTAGTATTCAAAACTTTCATGTCACCTATTACACCTCATCAAATATCCACTTTCCTCATCTAATATGGTGATCTAAACCCCTGCCCAATAACTTATGATATGACAAGCTTCCAACCAAGATAATTATGTACTAGGGAATCTAGGTGATCAAAATTAGGATCATGATGATACACATAGTGATATGCATACTCCCATAGGAGAATATGTCTAATTTAATCACTTAAATAATGATGACACTAGGAAAATAATTTACCAATACATTTAAAAAACGTTCAACCAAGTTCTAGCTTCAGACATTGAAATGGGGAGTACACTACCCTCAAACTTTGATCATAATATCCTACATCATTTAGTCCATCCCTCCACCCAAATTAATACACCATATCAACATACACACATTAATCAAGTACCTAGATAAGAGAAAGGTATGGACCATGAATTTAAATAAGAACAACCCACACCACTTTGAAATAATCATATTTATGCCAACATGAGGCAAACTGTCTTAGAGGATCGACTAGATCAGCTTACATAATAGATAAATATTTTACTCCATGGATAAAATCAATGACCATTATCCCCCATCAAAATATCTACAACTCTAATATACCCCATAATAGTCTTGACCAAACCTCTAAACCCCTTGGGAACCCAACATTTGCATAGGAATGGAAAGTGATGAAGGAGACTCTCCAACAAATTAATCCACACTCACAAGTAATAAAATATAAGTATGAATATTTTTGTTGTTCTCCCTTGGATATGAGCATTTTGAAAATACCTTTCCCACCCACTCCAAGGTACCTAAATTTGAAAAATATAGAGGGAAAGGTGATCCTTGTGATCATCTATAGGAGTTTTATGTGGCTTGTCATGGATTTTCATATGAATATTACTACTTACTAATAATTTTACCAAAAAGTATCACTATAATAGCCCTAAAATGGTTCATGCATATACCAAAGGGGTAAATATGTATCTCTAGATAATTAACTAAACAATTTGTAAGACATTTATCATTTAATATTGAACATGATGGCTCCATCATAGACCTATACAACACTAAATAGAGAAGTGATGAAAGTTTGGCATCTTTCTTACAATGATGGAGAAGCTTAGCAAGCCACCTTCGATGCACAGTACCAGAAAAAGAGATATCCAAAATATTTCTGGACAGTCTTAATATTGAGCTAAAATATCATTTTAAACTCCAATATAAAAAAAATTTTAATGAAATTATTGAAAAGGGAAAAATTAAATCATATTCTTTAAATGAAAACAATCAAAACCAAGATAATTCCTTTTCAATCAAGTCAAAAATCTTCATAAAGAATAATAATTTCATGGGAGATAGGGTTATAGATTCCGAACAACATGTTTAAATGGTATAAAAGAGGAATCACATAGATCATCAAAACATATCCTCTATTCAAGTGACATGAGGTAAACTGAAGCCTCTAAATGTAAAAATACCTCTCACTAGTCTTGGAGTGCCATTTGAAACAATCCTTAAATTATTGATTACTGCTAACATGATAAGTCTTCCTAAAAATTGACCTTTGGATGATCATCAACCTCGACCTAATTGGTACCACCAAGATGCATTATTCAAATATCATAGAGCTAAAGGCCATGACATAAAGAGGCGTATGAAATTAAATCATTATATTCAGGACCTCATCAAAAAGGGTGGTATTGAAATAGAAAGTGAGAGTAATCCGAATCAATCTACAAATTAACAACTAGGCATTTATTAGGACCTCTTACCCAAGCATGGTTAGAAAATAAGAAGTCATCAAGAGACCAAAGTCAAGCCTCATATTCAAATCACACTAACTATCTTGCCATTCCATATCACTACATCAACACCATTAAAATCCATAGTCCTCAAGAGCCTGGTTCGCCATCACCCATCATATTAAAGATTAATTGGGCCATTGTTGATTGTGTAGTTACTACCAGATGGAGTAAAATCATTGTTCCTAGGGCACCCCCGAAATACCCATCTAGCTCCACATCTCAAAAATAGGATATTTATAAAAACATTTTGGTGTCCTCTAATAAATCTTATGGTATAATTCAACAACTTAAGAAGACATCCACTAAAATTTTGTTAATGTAACTTCTCAAAATATGCCTAATGCATTGGGAGATACTCGGTTGGGTTTTGAATAACCCAAATGTCCCTAGAGATATTGACACTGATCACTTCTAGGTATTAGTGGGTTTTTTATCCCCTTCTCAGTAAATCACCTTTGGTGCCTAGGACATTCCTCTTATTGGCCCCCATCATAACTACCCATTATTCATGGAAGTTTCCATATCCAATCATTGCATTCCCTATCTACTCACAGATGTAGGGTCTGCATTGAATTTATGTAATGTGGATTTCTTAAATAAATTGGGGTATTCTAAAGATTCTTTAGGGCCTACTTTAATCATGATAAAATCATATGATTACAATGAAAAACCTTCTGTAGGCACCATTTACCTCCCCATTGTTGTGGGACCCATGGTACATCAAACCCTACTTCATATTGTGAATGTTGATTTACCCTATAATATGCTTCTAGGTCATCCTTGGATCTATGAGACGCAAGTTGTCCCATATACCCTTCATCAATATGTAAAATTCCCCCACTCAGGCATGGAAGTCACCATTCCTAGGGAAATTGATCATTTTCACATTTTCCAAATAGATCAATCCCAATCTTTATATTATTATCCTAGAATGGATTATTCTATTTTAATCCCAATAATTACTGAATATATATGCCTTGATAAGCTTGTGCCTACTTCAAATCAATTACATGAAGTCACTCATCTGAAAATCACATCCATGGCTTGCAAGGAATATAAATATTAAACCTTTTATGTAGGTGACTTACCGCTTTCCCTACATAGATACAAGTCCCCAGCTATATGGAAGACCATTCCTATCAACTATCAATTTGTACCCATGGCCTTCTCTAGTGAAGAATTATTATCAAAATAATATATTGGTGAATTAGATGAATCATGGCTTATCCTAAAATATGAGTCCCTCACATCTCCTAGAAAAAGATAGGTCCATAAAATGTTAAAAAATATAAATTATCAAGGAAAAGGACTAGGGAAACATGAGCAAGGTAGGTTTAAACCCATATCAGTTCAACAACATCCAAAATACCTCAATGTAGGGTATAAACTACTTGATAATGACTTAAAAAATATTATTGTGGATACTTCTTCGGTTCTTGAGGAGTCTCTTTATGACAAATAAATTGAAATGGGTTCCATTTATAGTCACTTTGAGGAGCTCACCACCAAAAAATTTTTTCTAGATACCACTATTTCCACCATCAACATATCTCTCCACTATACCTCTTTGATTTACTAGGAACAACATCATGATCCATCCTTCGATAAGTTTCAAAATGATGTAGTATTAGAATTTATGGGAGATCAAGATTTCATGCATTTTACTGACCATAAGAAAGGCTTTGCTACTAATCTTTGTAAATAATCTTATTTTAGAGAACAACAACATCCCCATGATCAAAGTGAAGAAGATCATCCTAAATAAGAAAATTCACCTCAAAATCGAGAAGAATTTCCATATAAATCAAAATAATACACAAAAATAAACACAAAACTCCTAGATGGTTTTGTTTTAAATATCCTAGATCGGTCACTACCACCTTATCTCTAAGATCAGTCACCCTCTCTCATTGAGGAGGTGATCTAGGTTCACATTGGAACTCAAGAAAATCCCAAAATCATGAAACTAGGGGAAACTCTCATACCTAAGTAGTGTTAGACTATTATTGAGATGCTTAAGAAATTTATAGATGTTTTTACATCACATTATTCTAACATGATTGCGCTTCATCCCTCATTAGTTGTGTTTCATTTGGTTCTTCATCTTAACACTAAACCAATCAAGAAAAAATTATGAATGCTACACCACAAAGTGGCCTTACTATTTAAGGAGGAACTACAAATATTCTTAGAAGTAGGCTTCATCTGACCCATCAATTATTCTGATTGGATATCCAATATTGTTCTTATGGCTAAGATATAAAGAGGGATCTAGATTTATACAGACTTCTGAGACATTAAAAAGTCATGTTCTAAAGATGATTTCTCTCTTTTGAATATTGATATGATCATGGATTCAATAGCTTGATATGAAATGGTATCTCCCATGGATGATTTTTTGGGATATAATAAAATCAAAATCATACCTAAAGATCAACATAAAACAAATTTCATCATTCCATGGAGGACCTTATGCTATCAATTCATGCCCTTTAGTCTCAAAAATACTGGTGCTAATTATAAATGGGCAATTGAAGTTATTTTCCTTGGTATGATGTATGATATAGTTACATATTATGAGGATGATATCTTAGGGAAGTCTCAACTTAGATCAGAGCATCACGAAGTTTTAAGAAAGATTTTTGAGTGTCTACAGGAGCATAAAATTAGATTAAATCCCATGAAATGTGTATTTGGCATAATCTTGAGTAAGTTCTTGGGTTTCATCATCTCTACGAGAAGCATAAAAGTGGATCTATCTAAAGTCAAAGCTATTATGGATATGCCTCCCCCTCATAGTATGAAGTATCATAGGAGTCTTTAAGGTAAGTTTCAAGTTATTCAGATATTTATTTCTTAGCTCATAGATAAGTTTCACCCCTTTAATCATCTCTTAAAGAAGGGGAATAAATTTAATTGGAACTTTTCACAAGCCTTGAGTAATATCAAGCAATATTTGGCAAATCCACCTATGTTATCACTCCCTATGATGGGAAGACCCTTGCTCTTATATATTATTGAAACTTTGTGTGTGATAGGTGACCTACTTGGACAACATAATGATGAGGGAAAAGATAACAAAATTTATTATCTTAGTCATAATTTAATCTCTTACCATCTGAATTATACTCTAATTGAAAAATCTTCCTTAGCCATGGTGTTGACTTCCAAAAACCTTTTGCATTATATGCTTCATGATCAAGTCCAGCTCATTACTGAAATTAATCCTCTTAAATATTTATTATCGAAATCAGCCCTCACAAGATGAATGGTCAAGTGGATTATGTTACTCAGTGAATTTGATATTGAATATGTTCATCAAAAGGCCATTAAGGGATAAATGATAGTAGATAAAATAGTAGAAACACATCTTATCATGACTAAACCTATTACCATAACCTTCCCAAATGAATCTATAATGAATACTTTAAAATCTAATAGATGGAAGCTATATTTTGATGGCTCTTCTACCACGCATGGATCAAGAGTGGGCATCCTCCTAGTAAATCCATAAGGTGGCCTAATTCTGAAAGCCTTCCACCTTATTTTCCCACACACCAATAATATTTATGAATATAAATATTTAATAATTGGCCTTCACTTATCCATCCAATGGCACATCCAACATTTAAAAGTATTTAGTGATTCATATCTTATAATCAAGTAGGTTAATGATGAGTTCCAAAATAAAGATGAAAAATTACTCCCATTTAATAAATTGGTAGATCAATTTAATCAAAAAATTTGTACTATTACATTTTAACAAGTGTTGAGAGGTAGTAA
>JARHVA010001842.1:1497500-1682500 GCA_037957365.1 Torreya grandis
TTTCATTCCTAGATATAGGATTGAAGTCTAGGAATCCCATGGAATTATGGAAATACTATCATAGTCATCATTTTAAGGGCTTTATACATTAGTTTACCCACTATGCCCTCTCTTAGTCACTCATCTCAAACAAATTCTCATCTTGTGAAATGTCCTAAGTGAGTATAAACTCTATCTACATGTAATTAGGTCTCTACCCTTTTATAATAAAAACTATATTACCTATCAAATAACACTCAGTAACTAAATAATCATTGCCTCATCATCCTAGCTAAATTACAATTCCCTTTAGGGCATCCATATAATGTGCTCTACCCATAAGCTATCAAAATCCTATCAATAAAAATGCATCTCCCTAGCATGGCCCCTCTACTCACCTAATAGGATATAGCATCTAGACACCATCAGCTGATGTGGCTCCCTCACTGCTAGATTACCCAAAGGCCACTAAATCATAATGTTCTCCAACATTTACATCTATAATAACAAAGATGGCCCCTGTCTTGTTGCTCCCTTACACACCCCAAAATAGAGATCTTGATATAGATTGGCTAATACCACTAGACCCCATATGAAAAACTTGAAGTCTTATACCATATCTGCTACCACATCCCCCAAGCCTAGGTAAAACCACTAGCCACTCTTGTTTAGCAGGAGTATGTTGGTAACTAAAAACATGAATACTAGGGTCATTCAATCAATAGTTCCTTCTTTGAGGCATTTGTCAATATCTACATGCCTATCACATACACCCACATCCAATACTCGTACTACTATCTACAATGTCACACTGAGTGTGTGTGATCTCTAGTAGATCTTATCTCCTAGTATTGTAGATGAAGAATCTGATAGACATCCTCTAAGGTCACTGTCATCTCTTCCATCATAAAGTGAAAGGTACAATTTTTCGAATGCCATTTCTCTATTAATGTAGTGATCAAGGCATGATTAAACTACAACATTGACATTATAGTGATATAATGAAAGCATATCCACTCTAGCACTCTATTATTAACATTAGTCAAAAGGTGCATCTCATGAAGCAATTCATGTCACCATAGCTGAGAAGCCATCACACCTAAATCCTCTTACACCAATCACCACACACACTATCAATAACTCTATTCTATCACAAATTAAACCCCCCCACCTATCTATAACACCCTTCATGTATTTTACATCAGCCCCCTAAAAATCCTTAAATCCATACTCATACTTCATAACTATTTTTTTTCAATTTATCAATATCCTACCTTAAGGTCTTAACCTAATTTCCCTATAATCCATTTTAATCTTGCTACCACCCCCACCCTAACCCCTGTCTACCTCTACACCCCTTTCCTATTCCCTTACATCCTTTATACCAATCTTTGTCTCTAATTTCATCTTCCCTTATATTCATCTCATCCATTTAGCCTAACCCATCCTAACTTACCAACCCTAATCCCATTAATCCTAACTAGCTACATCCTAAACACCCTAATCATATCTAACACCTCCCTACACTACTTAACCCTAACCATTTATCAAGCCCACCTAAAAACCCTTAGCCTATCCTCTATCCCTTAGCCCTTTTCCTAAAATTAATAAAAATATAACTTATATGTTTTCCCTAACCTATGATATGGATGATATTGCCACTCATATCCTATGGTATTGCATAGCTAAATGGTTATGCAAAACTACAATTCCCTAATTCATCATCTTGAAAAAAATTCAAGTCTAGATTTGTGTTAGTATAATGTTACAATTTTAAACTTGTGGTATTACAATACAACATTTTCCTATGTAACACCATGAATTATGAGTATAATATCATTACTGAGGGCACTGCCCTCAATAGAGGTATTGTACCTGTAACATTATTTACCTAATTCACATGCTATAAATCTAAAAAATTCAACAAAAATTTAAGAAAACAAAACACCAAAGAAGGGTTCACTACACATTAATGGTCCAGCATCCTTAAATCTATATAATTATTAGACTCTCTTATCATGATGGGAAGCTTGAGGAATTTAGTCCATGTTTCTAGTTTAGACTCAATTTTTCACCAAGGTCAAAAGTTTAAATGAATCTCTTTTTACAAATTTGCCTTATTTGACATCCCCATATTTTACCCCCTCTTAACCCCTAGTAATCCTTTGTTAATGAATTTACCACAATCAAATCCTATCAAATCCCTCTAATATCCCAATCAATCACTCACTATCATTCCTAAAACATGGGGCATGGTCCACCCTAATCCTGAGTCATAATTACATTAGCTCGAGGTCTACTAGGACTATATAGGTAGTACCTATGATTTTATGCCTAGGGATAACTTAGCCACTATTCACCCCTTATCTCGATCCCGTCATTGTATTACTCACTCAACCATCACACATCTAATGGGATCATGATAGGTTGGAAAAAAGATGAGATGGCATATGTCTTTTTTCCCATATAACATCTTTGTCTTAGGAATTTAGTCTTATAATCTATTTCCTTTCTAAACATTGGCCATTTGTCTAAAACCCATCTCACAACTAAGCCACTTTATCCCCTTCTCACTAAACTTGGGGAATCTCAACTATAGATAGTCATTACATTGGGCTTACCCACCCCATCCCATTGTGGTTTCCAAAATGTAGACTAATTTTAGATTCACTCTATATTAGTATTTTTAACAATAAAAACCTAAAATCTAAACAACATCAAATAGAGAAGATTTTAAGAGATGATCCGATTATTATTATTAGAATTTTCACCATTATTTTACCTCTTGTAGCTCCTTTCCATGATTTCCAAATGATTTCTTGATCTAAAATAGATAGATGTTGTATTTCTTGACTTATGCTTGATAATGGCTTCCAATGGATTTTTGAGCTTGATAGTGGCTTTTGACAAAGGTTATATGGATGCAAGATTGTAAGATGGCTTCAATTTTTCATGTTGTTTTCATGGAGGGAGTTGGCTTAGTTATATAGGAGATGGAGGGAATAATCAATGGCTCAAATTTTATTTTGAGATTGAGATCAATGGATAGGATATTTCCAAGGAATTTTAAATTCCTTAGAAATATCTAGAATGGAGAATTCTAGAGGAAAAGGGGATAAATTAGAGGATATTTCTATAATTCTCCAATTCTAAAACACTCTATTAGGGTTTATGGGTTTAGGAATTATTAGTTAGTAGGGTGGTAGATGGGTAGGTAGAATAAATTGTATTTTTAAATTGGCAAGTGCATAAGGAGTAGGTTAGTATTGAAATAGGTTAAATGAGTGGATAATTGAAGGGGATTAATTGGTTGTGAGTCAGAATAAGGTTTGTGGAATGTAGTAAATAGGTAATGGGATATTATTTAATTATCTAGGAAACGTAGTAATATTTTAAAATAGGGAAATTAATGTAATTGTAAGGGTGAGCGGATTTAGATGCATAAATTTTCCCCCTCTTTGAAATGGCATTGAAAATGGACAAGAAGGAGGGAGTTATGTTCTTTCAAAGAAGAATCATAATCATGTGGAATAATGTTAGATGGTGTCAGTACAATTGGCATTGTGTTTTAATGAAAATTTTAGGCCTAAGACCAGGGTTTCATACTCAACCATGTTGTTGGTGTAGGTGAAATGCAAACTATAAGAAACAAAGTATTATTTAACTTATACATCTATTAGGGCCATACACATTCAAGAACATTATTTTAAATGAGCCTAATCTAAGTGTAAAGTCCACATTTGAGAAGGAGATTTAAATTCTTATTGATCTAATTACTATTTTGGTGTAGAAATCATACATGTCTATATGTGTTAATACAAAGTTAACTTATTCATTCTTGGTATTGTAATTAGTAATTAAGTAATTAAATTTAGGATTCCTATCTACCTTGGCTTGATTTCATAATCCTTTATAGGAAAACCACATGTGGTAAAAATTTATGGCCATGTAAATGTTCAACATATTTAAAAAGTTACAACTTAGCAGCAATCCATACGATTCTAGAATATTAATGAATAGAATGTCAGTAATTTGTTGGTCACATGGATTTGATTATAATTATATGCATATGTTTTTTTAATTTTATGACATATGGGACTAAATATTTATCCAAATATAATACCACTTTTTTCTAATTATCAGTAGTCACATCTAATGTTTGGCAAACAGTTGTAGGCATAACATTGGTTGATATGCTAGAGTCAACTATGAAGTTATACACATTATTTACAAACATTTAAATATTTATTAATAATGATGTAACCTCAGATTTATCTTTGTAAATTTATCACATTTGCATGAGCAATATTGGATTTGTCAAAAGTCCTCCCTATTAAGTTCTTGAGTAGTAGTTCCCTTTGGGAAGTGAATTGATCTAGCTCATGAAGGTTGATATTGGCTTTAATATTTTTCATTTATTAAACAATATAATGTCCTCCCCTACCTTAATGTTCAAATATGTATGATTTATCTTTCTTCTTAGGAGGATGCAAATTATCCCTCCTAGGTGGAGGTGGATGATTCCCCCTTAGTAGGATGAAATTATTATTGGCATTGATATTTGGGTGAGTATTCACACCATTATTAAGAGGTGTTGAAGAAGTCATATGTTGATTACTTCTTAGGTTTTAATTATTCTTGACCTATTGGTATTTGTGGAAAGTATGAACCTCATCGATGTTATCCTTAGGCTCATTGTATCCTCCAATGGAAACGGGAAGCCATAAGTCTCAAAGACCATAATAGTGTTGGGGTGGTTTGAATCATTGGATGAATATGACTCTTTTTGATGTGTAGGATTTTATTTCCTCTCTATCTCTTACTAGAAGATTTAAAAATTAGTGTAGTAATTTATAGAATCTAATTACCTATGTTGTGTGGTTTTATGAATTGAACATCAGTTTGGAATGGTTGTATCCATGATATTGATCTCACACATCATATTAGATGAAACTAGTGCCCTTGATTATTTATATACCTATAGAAAAGATTGTTTTATCTTTAGAACACAAAATGCTGACTAATCTAATTAGAGTTACATCCACAATTATTTTCCATACATTTATACATGCTGAGGAACTCAGTACTCATCGTTTGTACCATTATCTAGATGGCTTCCAACTTAGTTTTAGTTGAGTTGGGAACATCACATAGCATAGAAGTGTTATTAACTAGTATGTAAGGTTGACTATATATCTAATGATTATGAGCATAATTTTTTAGGAAAATAGGATGTTATTCTTTGGCAACATGTGTTAACAGTAAATAATTATGCACTAGGTTATGGTTTTGTGTCATAATATTCTAGGTTATACTGGGAATTAAGTTCAATTTTTTGCAGATAGGTCCAAGACTGAGTTTCAAAATGATTGTAATTGAGGTTATATTTATTCATCCACATTAATTTATTCCATGTAATCTAGGGGTAGAGTATCAATACCAACAACCCAATGAAAATATATAGAAGTCATGGAATCTAAGGTAGTTTTATACATTTTTAAATCCAATGGTTTGATAGGATGATAAAAAGATTATAATATTTTATACATATTTTAGAACTAAGTATTGATTGCTCAGATTGACTCATTAGTATCTTGCCTCATGATGGCAAAGTGTTGATAGATAACAGTGGCACTAGTAACTTGGCCAAATTATGCCAATTTGGTATCTTGACACTATATCCAAGTTGAAATTGATCCCTTTGGAATATTTATGAACTATTCATAGGCTGCTTCTTGAAAATTGAATGGATATAGTCTATAATCCATGTCTTCATGAGTCACATTCAAGAATCCCAGAGTAGATTTGAATCCTTTATATGTTATTCCATAGTCCTTCCTCTTGAAAGAGAGGATGAAGGAAGATACTTCTATAGGTTTCTAGGTAAATTATCTACCATTACTATGAAATTGATGTCTAATATAGTTAACCAAGACATGGATTGAGTTGGAGTATTAGCCATAGGTGGAGGATTAGGGGGTTGATTGTATAGAAGGGCCATCAAAACCATTGGAAGATGAGGCTACCTTCTTTAGGATGATGATTGAGCCCTAGGTATTTTATAAACACCTCTATTAAACATAACCTTTTTATGGATATCCAAACATGGGTATAATAGGTTATTGTTTGAGGTTGACCTCATTAATCATTTATACTCTTCTAATGTAGCTCAAGTGATATTTTGAAGGGACAGAGGGATTGGTATCAACCCTTATTCTAGCATAAATTTAATTCTTTTATGGATGTGTGTTTTACAAACACCCTATAAATTCTAACAAGTTAGCCTCTAATGTTTTATTATTAGTGAATAGACTCACTCCAAGGCATAAGTTGTAGGGTATTTGGTTTTATAATAATATATTGGTAGAATAATGGTGAGTGATATAAATTGTTTACCATAGGTGAACTAGCTATGGATGATCCTAGATCTACTTGGAGTGGGTGGAAGGATGATGATCTTAAATAAGGTGGGTAGGATTTTAATTGAAACTTCAAAAAGAGGGAAATGAAAGGAATAAAATAAGGCCTCTAGATAATTAGGGATAAAGTCTTTCATGACTAGCACTTAAACTTAGATAGGATAATGAATCTAAACCAATACCTATTATAAGTTGTTTTAGCACACCAACAATAAAATATAGTGAAGAGTCAAAGGAAATATAATATAATATACTCAAATATAGAAAATCAAAGGTTTTATAATTGTCAGATTGTTATTGCACATCTAAAAGAAAGATTATGATAAGCATGCAAAAGATATTCAAATCATCTATAACTTAAAATGAATGAATGTATTTAAATTATATAACTCATACACAATTAAATAACTAAGATACCATAATGATGTAATGTCTCAAGCAATCCAAAAAATTGGAGAAGAATCAAGATTTGCACATAAAGACAAAGTCAAGTAGAACTCTTTTGAATGTCTTATTAATATGTATAGCCAAATTTTCCTAATTTTTAGACTAGGAGGTTACATAAATTCATAAGTTTGGGATGGGGAAGGCATCATCACTTAAATATTCACCTAAAATTACAAGTTCAAAATATAACCTTTCATTCAAAATCATGCAAAGATGCATGTACGATACTAATGCCTAGAGTAAACTCTCAATCTAAAAATAAAATATGTATCCACAATAAATATATTGGGAACTAAAGTTACACCTAGGTAATAATATGCAAATATATAATCTTTTTTAGATCAAATTTTTGATGTCGCATCATTAGATAGATGAGTCAATGGAGTAATTATAGCTACAACTAAAGGACTAAGAGATTTTTAAATCTGGGGGCATTAACAACTATTGAATGATAGGAACTTATGTAGAAGATACTTCCTTAGCTTTCAACTCTTTATCTAGTGCATAAGATGCATCAAAACCTTTGTTTATAGTTTTAAAATTGAGTAATAAAGGCTTTAATATTCTGATAGCATCATCCATCAACCTTTCTTATTATACCTCTGAGATATTGAACTTGGGTGATAGAGCTTCTACTTTTGTTACTTTGTCCTTCGAAAAACTAACCAACTGCAAGACTTTGTCATTGGTTTTATAAACAATCCCATCAAAATCTTGCTTGAAGTTATCTACAACTAAATGGATAAGGTTTTATAAATTGTGTATATTAAAAAGTTCTCATATTTGGGTAATTAATCTCATATCTCTCATGTCCCCCAAAATATACAGTGCCACACTCTTATGACTGATAAAAAGTTTGATTAAAATTTTCATAAGTTTATGCCAATTTAAGGAATCATCCCTTATGGAAATCATGTTAAGCACAAAATACACTGAGAGGGGCAATGAATCAGTATATATATCTTATAAAACTTTCCCTTTATCAAACATTCAAGATAATCAATAAAACTCAAATAATAAACATCACACAAGAAAGAGAGAGACAACAGATATAATGTGGAAACCCAATGTGGGAAAAACCATAGAGAACAATCTCAAGTATATTAGTGAGAACAAACCCACAGGATCACCATACCCCTTTGCCAAGTACCAACCCCAACTACAATTCGTGAGCACCACCCCATAGGAGCCTTCAACCCCTTTGTCGAGCACAAACCCAGCTATCATTTGTGAGCACCAACCCACATGAGCATCATCCACTTTGTGTAAACCACACACCTATCTCTCAATGTTGCTAAATCAACAAATGATAGTTCAATACAACATCTCTTTCCTCTCTCTCACCTTTGCTCTTCTAAGCTAGATAATACAATATCAAATTAACCTCTCACACTCATATTACAAATGGCTACTCAAGCCTTTATTTATAGCTTTCCAAATGACCTTTGGCCTTCCCCCTTTGTGACCTTTCAATCCTAAAAAAAAATGGCACCAATCTTGGATGACCCTTCATATCGAAGCATTTGAAAAGTCATGTGGTGACCCTTCATGACCAAAAACGTCTTTCCCACTTTTGTCCTTATCTTTGGTGACTTTTCATATTCCTTTAAGTGTCCCTTCATGAGAAATTCGCCCATACTCTTTTGTCTTCACTTGGTGACTCTTGGTATTCCTCAAAATGACTCTTCATTGGAAAATGCATCCCATCCTTCTTTTGTCTTTATCCCGTGACTCTTCGTCTTCTCCATCGGCCCTTATTTTGTCTCATATGCAACCAAAAATATATTTGTTAATATTAAATAAATATTAACTCATATTAGCCATGATAAACAATATTAAATGCAATGGGGCCTTTATCACCAATAATACTAAACCTTCGACATCAATGACAATATTTTGAACAATCTCCCCCTTTGTCATTGATGGCAACCTCAATTCTAAAACTGCCACATCTTGTCACCTGGCCACATCCTATCACCTACACATACTGTCATCTAAAAGCATACAGTAACTCCCCCTTATTGTAGCAACCTATACCTATTTCGTTTACCTATTTTCTACACCTGTACTTGTACCTATTATTCTCCCCCTTTGACATTAATGGCAAAGGGCCTACCTAGAGCTAACACTTAGCTCCCCCTCTCTTGATGTTGAACCTCAATGGCAGGAAGTAAGGGATGTTACTCCCAACTTCTCTCATAGATACTGAAATGTGTCTTTTAGTAGTGCCTTTGTGAAAATATCTACAATTTCCTCTATAGTACTAATATATTCCAACTTAACCTGTTGATCTGCAACCTGCTCTCTCAAAAAGTGATATCTAATGGGAATATGTTTTGTTCTTGAATGCATCACTAGATTTTTTGAAATATTTATGGCACTTGTGTTATCACAAAAAATGGAAATAGGTTCATCATACTTTACCTTGATATCTTCCAAAGTTTGCTTCATCCAAAGAACTTGAGTACAACATAATACTACTGCAATATATTCTACTTCAGTTGTAGAATGTGATACTAAGTTCTGCTTCTTGCTTAGCCATGATACTATATCACCAAGGAAGAAAGCTCCTCCACTTGTACTCTTTCTGTCATCTAAGCACCCTGCCCAATCTGAATCTGTATAAGCAACTAAAGTGAAATCTTTACCTGTGGGATACCATAATCGATAATCCAATGTCCCTTTAATATATCTAAATATTCTTTTCACCAACTGAACATGACTATCTCTTGGAGATGACTAATATCTTGCAACCACACCTACTGCATGCATGATGTCTAGTCTCAATGCTGTCAAATATAAAAGACTACCAATCATAGATCTATACAAAGATTGATCTGTAACAGGTGAATCTTCATCCTTGCTCACTTATTTCTTGTACACATAGGTGTGCCAATTGGTACACAATTCTCAAAACCAAATTTCTTCAACATTTCCTTGGCATATTTACTTTGAGATATAAAAATTCCTTTATTTGATTGAAATATTTGTAATCCTAAGAAAAATGATAATTTTCCAAGCATAGACATTTCAAATTATTTTTGCATTCTATCAGAAAATTCTTTTGTCATCTTTTCAATATTTCCTCCAAAAATGATATCATCAACATAAACCACAACAATCAATTGATGCTCACCTTCTATTTTGATGTAAAGATTACTATCAGCAAATCCTCTCTTGAATCCTTGATCTTGCAGGTACTTATCAAGTCTTGCATACCAAGCTCTGGGAGCTTGTTTTAATCCATACAATGCTTTCTTCAATCTGCATACATGATTACTAATATTTGAAAGAATAAACCCCTTAGGCTATTCAATGTAGACCACTTCTTCAAAATTCCCATTTAGGAAGGTAGATTTGACATCCATCTAAAATACTTTGAAATTTTTAAATACTGCATATGCAAGAAACATTCTAATAGCCTCTAACCTTGCTACTAGTGCAAAATTTTATTCAAAATCTATTCCCTCAATCTGAGCATATCCTTTACATACTAATCTCACTTTATTTCTAGTTATTTCTCCATTTTCATTCAGCGTATTTCTATAAACCCATTTTGTTCCTATCACATTATGATCGTTTGGTCTAGGCACTAATTCCCAAGTATCATTTTTTTCTATCTGATATAATTCTTCATCCATAGCCTTCACCCAATGCTCATCATGTCTGGCTTCTAAAAAAATTTTAGACTAATTTTAGATAACAAAGATAAATTAACTTGTTCAGATTCACTTACCATCATTCTTCTGGTGCAAATTCCTTCTTTTATATCCCTAATGATGTCACTTTCATTATGATTTTTTTGAACATATTTGGATGGAGTCTTGGTGCCCTTTTTCTGCTTTTGCTCATCTTCATCTGATTCTTCAAAGCCTTCCTCTTCAATGATTTCAAGAATTTCTACTGGATCAATGATCTTTTATGTTCCATCTTCTTCTATCCTGACACTTGCACTTTCAACAATTTTCTTGGTTCTTTTGTTATAACATTTATAAGCTTTACTTTTGCAAGAATAACCAAGAAATATACCTTCATCTGCTCTGGATTCAAACTTACCAAGTCTTTCATCGATTCTCTTTAAGAAGCATTTGCTACCAAAAACTCTGAAATAATTAATTGTTGTTGGTTTGTCTTTCCATAGCTCATAAGGAGTTTTGTCACTGTTGACTCTTAATAGAGCTCTACTCTGAATATACACAACTGTACCAATTGACTCTCTCTAATATTTATTTGCTATCTTGGATTCATTTAGCATTGTCCTCACCATCTCTTGAACTATTTTATTCTTCTATTCAACTACTCCATTTTGTTGTGGAGTTCTTGCTGCTGAATACTTTCTCTTTATTCCATGATCTTCACAAAACTCAATAAATTGATCTGACATGAATTCTCCTCCTCGATCTAATCTCAGACACTTAGTCTTCAGATTAGTTTCATTCTCAACTAATGCTTTGAATGCTTTGAATTGTCTAAAAGCTTTTAATTTTTTCTTTAAAAACATTATCCAAGTCATACGTGAAAAATCATCAATAAGCAACATGAAATATTTATCACCTTGAGTACTTTGAGTCCTCATAGGTCCACATAGATCTGTGTGAACAAGCTCTAGCATCTGAGTGGTTGAGTACTCTTTTGTTTTGAACTGCCTTCTAGCCTGCTTCCCATGCTGACAAGGTCCACAAAGCATGTTAGATGGCTTTGTGATTGTTGGAAGATTCCTGACTGCTTGTTTTTTTTAAATTTTGACAAAATTGTCAAAATTTATGTGTCCCATTCTCTTGTTCCATAGCTAACTTTCTTCAATCTGACTCAAACAACATTTTTGACCTTTGATGTCTGATAACATATATAAGTTATTACCTGTTCTCTGAGCATCTGCAATTAATACATCTAAATCTTTTCTTCTAATTTCACAACCTTCTACATAAAACTTTAGTGTGTGCCCCTGATCGCACATTTGACTTACACTCAAAATATTATGCTTAAGACCTTCTACATATAAAACATTTTCAATTTTAGTTCTATTATCTAAACTTAGTGTACCTTTTTCAACAATTCTGGCAGTAGTATTGTCCCCAAATTTCACTGTGCCACCATTGATCTTCTTTAGGGTTATGAACTTGCTCTTGTATTTTGTCATGTGCCTCAAACATCTACTATCAATAAACCATGGATTTTCTTCATTTCTTGCATGCAGAGCTATCTGGACCAACATAGAACCATTAGATTGTTTCTTCTGCCATGTCTAAACCTTTTTCTTAATGAATGGAGCCCTAAAACTCTGGTCCTTCTTGATTGACTCGAACACACTTCTACAATACCGAGCTATGTGTCTAAATTTGTTACACTTGTAACAAATTATGGTCTCTTCATCAAAGCTTGATAGAGGATCAAAAGAGTTATAGCTTTTGCTTGACTCTACATGACCTTCCTTTTCCTTATTTTTGAGATTGTTAGCTCTTTTTCTACATTCTAATTTCTTATGACCATATCCATTACAATAAATATAGTAACCATAAAAATAGGACTTGTTTGTGAATCTCTGACCTGATTGCCTTTTATAGCTTTTTTCCTCCCAGCTTTCTTTGTACTCTATATTATCCATTCCTTCCCTTCTTGTTTCTTTATTTGTAAGAGCTTCAACATAGCTCTTCTTTTCAAAACTGATACCTATCTTATCTGATATT
Source organism: Torreya grandis (assembly GCA_037957365.1). Taxonomy (NCBI): domain Eukaryota; kingdom Viridiplantae; phylum Streptophyta; class Pinopsida; order Cupressales; family Taxaceae; genus Torreya; species Torreya grandis. Next base: position 1,510,033 of record JARHVA010001842.1, read on the forward strand.
TCCTTTTGACTCTCTAATATCTTATTCAACATATTAGTGCTATTCTCAAATTTTGAATCATTGACTATATTATTATTGACTGCTTTCTCAATCTCTTCTTTTAAAGAGGCAATTTCAGTAACATACCTTTCACATTCTTTCCTTGATATTTCCAAATGTGCCATCAAATCTTCAATTATCTCCTTTGACTCCTTGTCATTTTTCTTGATTTGATGCTTTAATCTTCGATTTTTATTTTCAAAAAATTTCAACTCTTCTAAGGCACACATGAGTTCTCCTTCCATATTCACTTTGGCTTCATCCTCTTCTTCTTGATCAACTATTCTTTTGCTTATAGAGGCACCTTTATGTATGGCCATCTTGTGCTTTCCTGATCTACCTTCAAGCTGTAAAACTTTTCAAAAAGGAACCTACTTTGATACTAATTATTAAGCATAGAATATACTGAGGGGGGAGTGAATTAGTATATATATCTTATAAAACTTTCCCTTAGTCAAACATTCAAGATAAGCAATAAAACTCAAATAATAAACATCACACAAGAAAGAGAGAGACACCAGATATAACATGGAAACCCAATGTGGGAAAAACCATAGAGAACAATCTCAAGTATATTAGTGAGAACAAACCCACAGGAGCACCATACCCCTTTGCCAAGTACCAACCTCAGCTACAATTCATGAGCACCACCCCATAGGAGCTTAAACCCCTTTACTAAGCACAAACCCAGCTATCACTCATGAGCACCAACCTACATGAGCATCATCCACTTTGTGTAAACCACACACCTATCTCTCAATGTTGTTAAATCAACAAATGATAGTTCAATACAACATCTCTTTCCTCTCTCTCACCTTTACTCTTCTAAGCTAGATAATACAATATCAAATTAACCTCACACTCATATTACAAATGGCTACTCAAGCCTTTATTTATAGATTTCCAAATGACCTTTGACCTTCCCCCCTTGTGACCTTTCAATCCTCATGAAAAATGGTGCCAATCTTGGATGACCCTTCATATCCAACCATTTGAAAAGTCATGTGGTGACCTTCATGACAAAAAACGTCTTTCCCACTTTTGTCCTTATCTTTGTTGACTTTTCATATTCCTTTAAGTGTCCCTTCATGAGAAATTCACCCATACTCTTGTGTCTTCACTTGGTGACTCGTGGTATTCCTTAAAATGACTCTTCATGGGAAAATGCATCCCAGCCTTCTTTTATCTTTATCCCGTGACTCTTCATATTCTCCATGGGCCCTTATTTTGTCTCATATGCAACCAAAAATATATTCGTTAATATTAAATAAATATTAACTCATATTAGCCAAGATAAAAAATATTAAATGCAATGGGGCCTTTATCACCAATAATACTAAACCTTTGACATCAATGACAATATTTCCAACAAATCACATATTTTAAACACCAATAAACATCAATGTTAGTCATGAGATTCAACTAGTTGAAAGCGGTATTCCTTGTGCACTAAACTAGAAAAGTCAATCCTTTTTATACATCCTTCATCTTATTCTAAAGTGTAACAATATTTACTTTATTTTCCTAGCTTCCTACCTTAGAAATCTTGATGTTATACAAAATATTGAACAACTTAGTGGCTTCACTTTAAACATCAACAATAACTTTATAGGGGGCCTATGTCATTTGCATTTACTTCCATAGTTTTAAAATCTCCTCAACACTTTGATACACTTATTTAATTATTTCCCTTATTTAACCCACAAAAGTATCGAAATAATAAATATATTCAATAGGGTCATTGGGACATCCCATGGGATTCTCTGCTAAAAAGAAGTTCTCTCTTTCTTCAAACTCTATTTCACCCTATATTTTTAGGTTCACCATCTTCCTCTTCCTTAGTCTTTGAATAGTCCCACTCTCCATATCAAATCAAGTGGATAATGTGTGGAACTCAGTTAAAACAAAATTTGACATTTCATATGTAACATTATGCATCTCTCTCAAACATCAGGGAATAATAACTAATCATGTTACAACATCTTGTGTAAGGTCTAAGGATGTAAAGGGTGGGTTTTTCATTGGAAGGGATGTAGTTAAACTAGTTGGAAAGGATGAACTTATTTAAATAGGAAACTAAGGAAATTTCTATCCAACATTCTCCCATGGTGATGTTTCTTTCATATGGGTAACTTTAGCCAAGAATCTAATATGAGATGGGGTTACTTCCAAAGTCATTGTTGTTATAGGCATGGTCAATGGCTAGGACATGGGGAGATTTATTGGGGTCAAATCTCTGACAAAGTTCTGACAAATTGGGGGGCTTCCTATGACTAAAAATAGAAACTCTGACAAAGTTCTAAAAATGGAATGACTTGGGAGTCCTTGTTAGTTTAGGAGAAGCAAAAATATCAGACTCAATATTAGTGTTATTAGAACTAGATAATATTACTTATCAATTCAATATCACAACTAGGATCTCAATGTTTGGAACTAAATAATAAATGGAAGAGAAAAACTTATCAATTCTTTGAGTTTACTCTTGTGTGAGGCTAACAAAGGTTTCTTCCATTTCATGCTCACCTAGACTCAAACCTTTAGCTTTTTATATCTCATCCTCTTCATCACTTGGCTATGTAATTCCCATTTCTTCATCTTACTCCTCAAAAGGATAGTCAACCAAATCTTCAAGTTCTATTATAACTTTTGAATCATTTTCCTCTTCCTCTTCTCTAACTTTCTTTATAATGGGGAGACTAAGTGATGGCTTATCTTTTGGTTTCTTATCTTAAAAGGGAGGATGGGAGTCCTTCTGGTTCCTTTTATAAGTGAATATGGGTGGAATGGAAGGCGTATGTGATGGTATAGTAGTTTTAGGATCAAATTTGGTAGTAAGGGTGACTGAATGTGATGGAATGGATAAATTTGAAGGCATAGGGCTTGCCTGAAGAAACTTATGAGATTGAGATGACTTTAGAGTAGTTAGAATGAAGGAGACAGCTACATGTAAAAATTTAGGAAAACTTGCCTAAGTAACTATAGTAAGGGGAGGTAAAGGATTCATCAAAATACTATTCTTCCTTTGTTTGGCTAAAGCAACCACTGACCTATCCCTTATAGTAATAGTTCCCAAAACCTAAACTTGGGCAATTGTTATTGTAGAAGGGATTTGAGGACCCATAAGACCTCTCAAAAATTTTGTTATAAGTTGAGGAATGGATTCTATTTAACTACTAAATTCATCATGTTTTTCCTTTATAGGCTTCATTAAAGGGGAGGGAGGTTAATCGTGTGGCTAAGAATCTTATGACAGAGATGGAGGTCATTACTGACTCTATGCACTTTATATGTCTTATTTTGTTACCTCAAGGTTATACTACAAGGCTTCGATGTGTATCATAGAAATTTATTTATATTTCATATTTTACATACCTTTTATTCATATAAGGCATTTAGGAAGATCTGATCATGATCACACTTGGTGATCATATGAGATGTGTAATTTCTTTTCCTAAATATACTTGAGATACCCCCTTAGTTTACTCATGGGGTCCCATTCCTCGAAAGATACAAGCTGTAAATTATTTTGAGTTATAGAATTACCAACCTAATAAAATGTCACCTGATCATGTATTGATGCTCCCTTATTCTTATAAGTGTCTTGAAATAGTAGGCAAAATGTCTTTGACCTAATTCCTTATCAATGCTATTGAAGAACCGATAGGTAATTTCCTATTCTTTCAAACTATCCATGACATGATGTGATAAAATTAGGAGAGCCATCCTTGTTCCTTCTACCCAAATGAAGGTTTCATATGGGTATAACCAATTCTATCCTATCTTTCTCAAGTTCCTTATCATGTTTTCTTATAATATGGGCATTAGGGTGCCTTACATTGCCTGATATATATGAGGATAGAATTGATTGCAAATCCTCCTAATTTTATTTTTATATCTATGAATCAACATGAAACAAAATTATTCTCTGACCCTATTCACCAAATTCTCCACCAAAGGTTGCCACTCCTGACCATAAGGATTATAAATTATGTCCATCACTACTTGTAGTAGGTAGGACATCATATAAAGTTTGTTATCAAAGGGACTTTGGATAGGGTGAAACATCTTTGATTTTAACCAGGCACTTAAAATCTCCCCATATGCCACTAATTGGTTAGATGTCAAGAGTATATCTAATAATGGATCCCAACAATTATCCAATACCTTTAAATATATTTTCTTTTCATTTTAAGATTGTCATAATCACTTTTAAATATAATTATTATTACCCCATATTGAGACAAAGGGGATACCATTATTATTATTTAATTTGTATTTTCAAGTTCAAATTATTAAATCAAGTTGAAATTACAAGTTTACATGTAAAATCATATACAAAAAGTTCTCAATACAAAAACATGGACAAAGACAGTTTGTCCCTATAATTTCAAACCATATGAAATTATATTGAAAAAGATGGTTTATCTCTCTATAAAATGAAATACATAGTTGACTTATTTTCCATTAAAGTAATAAGAATACATAAGGCAATAACTAATCCTAAATTATTCCATTGTATTGATGTGATATTTATTTATTTCACTATTTTCATGTGTAATAATGACATATTTCATGAATAATATAGTCAAGTGTGATTATCTTGTGTAACTAGAGTTATCTTTTATAGTTATTATAAGTGTCCCAAAATATAAATATTTTAAAATAAAGAGGTATTCCTCCAATGGTTTTAAAACCATGGTGTTAGAGATGATTTGAAAGGTTGGGCATTTGAACCCCTCAACTTTGTTAAAAATATTGAAATTGGCTCCATTTGAATCTCACAATTTAGACCAAGAGTTAAAAATGTAATCTTTACTAAAAATAATACATGGAGATTACTTCATATCCTATGTAAATGAAGCTTGGGTTCTCACATGTCCTTAATCTAAGAATGCCAAGATATCCCTACACTTATGGAGATAATATGTTTTAATTTTAGACAACATATGAATTGATAGGGCATGCCACATGGAAACTTCAATATGTTATCATATCCATTAGATGTAGTGTGTCCCACTATAATCCCTATGGGCTCATTTACATGGGATCATAAATTATTTAATATGATATGTGAATACTTTGACATGTTTCACATTTAGAAATCTATAAATCATATACAAAAAAATTTACATACATTCTACCTTGAAATGTACAAATGTGTTAATGCACAACCAATGCCAAGATTATCTAATGAGATAAAGAGATCACTTAGGTCACTAGGAGACAATTGGTATTACCTATATGATACAATAATAAGCATATAAGTAACACTAGTTGCACCTTTTTACCTACCTTTAATGGTCACAAATAAGTTGGTCGAGCAAGATATATCATACAAACTATCTTGAATCATATATGATAATTAAAAAAGGGCCAAATTAGGGATTGTACATAATATGCCACTCAACATAGGAAATACATAGTTTAAATAATGGGGATAGTTTTCCAAATCTTCTTGTCATATATCTTATTTTTATCTTATATTGTCTAATATATATACTTAGATATTATTGGTAGACTGGATAAGCACATAGAGAGTTTCCATGGAAGATTCAAATCCACCTATATCCATAGACTATTTGAACATGATTACATTTATTTTCAATTTTGAGTCTACAATGGGATGAAATCTACCTAGATGACAATGGATATTGTACATAAAGTCAAATATGATCACTCTATCATAAGGATAGATAAGTATGAAATAAATAATATTGATAAATAAAAGTCCCTAGAGGTGATAGATGAATAACTAAAAAGGATAATACTAAGAAATATCCCCACAAAATACTACATGGCAATAAACTTCTCCTCTGGACAAGGGTGGACATCCACTAATTCCTAAGGTTACACTTACTTTAACTAGTATTTCTTAAAATAAATTGAACCCATCAAAAGTAAAGAATTAACCACCTTTTCCTCATCTTATTCATGTTATGACAAGGCTTCCTAGGGTATCTCAAGTTTTTAGAACTCTTCCTAATACTCTTCAAGCTTCAATGGCTACATTGGAGGAGAGGCCAAATTATATATTATATTTCTAAGGAGTATCACTAGACATAAATAATTCATCAAATATCAAGGGTAAATATTAAGAGGAATATCTATAAAGGGATTTTTTATTTAAAATATTTGAAAATATTAATACACATGTAATTTTTTACATCTCTAGCCCAAGTTGTCTTCTTATCTCTATTACAATTGAGCAAAAAAATATAGGAGGAAAAAGGTCTTGTTTTAAATAAGGAAACAAATAAGGAAGACATTCACAATGTCTCTTTAGTTAATTTTCCTATTGATCACATGGATAAATATATTTATTTAATTAAAACATTAGTTTATTTAGTTACTACTCTTTCTATCACTTTAGTTATCACTACTCCAATTATTTTAGTTGATATCTCTATTCTTTCCTCTAACATTTTTGTAACAATTTTATTCCATAGATAACTCCTATTATCTTATTTGAGATTCCTAATTATTTAGTTGAAAATTTGATTTATTTAAATAATTATATCTATACATGTACAACATTTATTATAATTGGACAAGTTCTACAAACCTCAATAAAGGTTACCATTTCACAACCTATTGTTTCTTCAACTATTATTAAGATTACACAAACAAGGTCACCCAGTGCTTTGTATTTTATCTTCTAAACCTTAATGTTTGAGGACTTCATTTCCCAAACCATATTAAAAAACTACCCATTGTAGATTCATGTCTCATCTTAAATGGGACTACTAATGTCAACAATCACTCTAACAATATCCTCTATAGTCACTATCATTAAGGACTCTCTTAATGTAACAAATCATATAAGCAGAAGACCAAATAAGATTAATTTATAGATAGAGAGGTTGATTTATCTAACATTCCCTACATCTCCACTTCTCACATTTCCAAACTCACCCACTTCACTTGACCCGTTATTACTCATTCCACCTCCAAAATCCACCTCATCCCTTTCCCCTTCATCCCTTGACTCAATGTCCTCTATTGGACCAATTTTGACACCACCATGGATGTAGTAGCTATAAATATATAAATTAGATAGGAATAATTTAGGGTTTATTAAATAAAACACAATTACCCTATAATTTAAAGAAACAACAAACCAAGTGAAAAGGGTCATAAGGACATAAATATCATAAGAGGGTAAACATATTTAATTTATAAAAGAGGAATAACTCTTTAGCCTAAGTAAGAAAAGGAAAAATACATTGGATAACATGAAGAGTTTAATGAAGGTACAATATCTATAGTTGATGTTTCTGGTGAATTTATTAATAAAATGTTCAATGATCTAAAACAATAAAATAAGAGAATGGAATCTCAAACTAGGATGGAGGCTCATGAGGACACAACAAATAAGGTATAAAATATAACATGTTCACTCTTTAATATTATACATTATATACATGTAGATAGGGATAAATCCTAGCCAAAATGGGGAAATGTGTTTAATTTAAATGAATCTTTGAGGCAAATAGATTCCAAACTATATAATATTGCTAAGAAAGTAATAAAAAATTCCTACCTCAAGTTGAATCCATTTCCACTCAAGGACATAAATCAGGGTTAGAGTTATGTAAATTATAAAAGACATTATCTCATAAAGTGGAATAATCAAATTAATTTGATATTTATTGAGATAACAACCAAAGAGAATAAAGAAATTAAACTATTGGGGGATATTCTTATTTATGCCTTATACAATTTAGATGGTCAAGTTGTAGATCAAGCAAAATTTTATGGCCATTTCTAATACTCCATGAGCAATTTTAGAATGAATATAAACAACACTAATCATGGAGGAAGTGATCAAGTTATTTAATTGACTACATTTTCCAATTAAATAATAAACCAAGCCCAAGAACTTAATGAATCTTATTAAGTTTCATTAGGTCTACATGGAAAATTACTATGCAAAATCATAGTATGTTTCAAACTGCTGATTATTAATATTGCTAAGTTTTAAGTCATATAAGCACATCATAAATCATTATAAACACCTTATAAGGTAAATAAAGAGTGATAAAACATTTATAGACAAAATCAATTGGTTGTCTAGGGAGAATTCCAATCATTATTAGCTCAATCATTGATAGTTATGTTTTATGTTTTAATATACATAATGATATGTAGTTGATTTGGTATTTGTTTTTACTTAATTTAGATATATCTCATTTCTGCTACATGCATGATTAGCCTTTACTTCATTTTGAACTATAATTGGATCTTCTTCTACAACTATGTCAAGTTAGAAAATAATTACCATTTCACAAACAATAGTGTTCCATTAGTTATGTGGTTTATACTATGTCATCAACTCATATTTTTATCTTAGAAAATCAAATTAATTCAATTATATTTTCATTTACTTCAATTCTAGTACCAACTAAAACTTATTTTCATTTCCACTACATGCATGCTTAGCCTTTACTTCATTTCAAACTATAATTGGATCTTCTTCTACAACTATGTTAAGTTAGAAAATAATTATCATTTCACAAACAATAAGTGTTCCATTAGTTATGTGGTTTATACTACATCATCAACTCATATTTTTATCTTAGACAATCAAACTAATTCAATTAGATTTGCATTTACTTCAAGTCTAGTACCAACTAAAACTTATTTTCATATGTCATAACTGGTTTATTTGTCTACTTTAAGTATTGTCTATTTATAATATATTTTTATGTATACCAAGAAACCTTTTTTTACATGTAAAATATTTTAAAATAAATTAATATTTATATATTTTTAATACTTTTAACATGCTACAAACTTTAAATATGAAGTTTTACCCTCCAATTCTTACAATTACATAAATTTTATTCATTTTAAAGGGAGGATATATATTTTAAAATAGATGAGCGAGAAAGTTCTACCACTATTTATGAGTTTATGGAAATTTGTTTATATTCTCTAAATTTCCATGTTTTGGTTAAATAATTTCCATTAAGTTGAAATTATTGTATGAATTTTATGTATGTGTTTTCCTAGAGTGACTAGATTTAACCTTGTCCTAGTCTCATCATATTTTTGATTATAAGTCATGCTTACATGTTTTTAATGACTTGAAAATTCTTTAAAATAATGTACTATTAATATATTTTGATTATGATCATAGGGTTATTCTACAATTTATTAGTTTCTTAAACTCATCACTGTGTTGTTTTTCTTCTATAATGGTAGATAACTTATAATAGACATTAGTTAAATATATATACTCAACTAAGTTTAGTAATTTAGATCGGAAATGTTTATTCTTCAATATAATTCATTATTTATCTCATATAATATTTAGGTTATACTTTAAACATTAGTCACATTCAAACCTTCTGAGGTAAGTAACAACTATAGCCACTACTAATGCAAGAGCATCATTAGTTAGTATAATTTTGGGTTTATAAGTGTCTTAGAGGTCTAATAATGGATGTTTACATTGATTAGAAGTAATAGGTTGGCATATAATTCAAATTTGAGATCATCTTGTGTTTTCCCACAAAAAGTGGGATTTAAATGTTTGAAAGATGTAATGAGAGCTTAGGAGTGATTTTGTTGAAATGTCTTGTTATGTAAGGTTTACTAATTATGTGAAAGGATATTATAATGTCATAATAAATTATGTAAGGAATTTTTCCTATTGAAATTCATGAAAATTCAATAAAAATAAACAAGGTTGTAACTACCACCCCTACATGGGAATGGCAAGAAATGGATGTTGCTTACATGTTTGAGATTATAAAGAGAATAGGATTACATGTAGTTAGTGTGTGTATTATGATAATGGTAGAGTATGAGAAATTATAGAAATAAATAAGGTGAGTTCTAAGAAAAAATGGGATTTAATGAGGGAACTCTACCTTCCTTTGTAAATTTTGTATTGATTATATATGAGCAAAGAGAACCATGAAATAAAGAGGTGTTTTTGAATGAATGCATTTGAGTTCACTTAAATAATTGGTATGATTTATATATTATGGTGTTTTTTTTCCTATATAAATAATGGTTTATGGTTGATAATCTATAGTTTGTGATCCAAAAACCCAAATTAGATTAGATTATGAAAAATCAATTTTGAATACACTATAGAAGGGAAGAGAACATGGGATCCTTAGAGTCCATTCAAATGTTTGATGAATTTTTATGTGTATGTGACCATTAATATGTTTTAATTTTTATTTTAATGAATTATATTCTAGTGTGGATCTATATTTTAGTGATACAATAAAAAATACTAGAGATAATTCTAATATTAACATAGTCAGGAAAGAGCAGGACAAAGGAATTAGTTGTAGATACAAGATTTTTTTTTTTAAATTATAAATTTGTTAGAGGAGTAATAAATAATGGGTTAATATGTTTTATAATTCATAAATTAATTTAGTGGGTGATTATTTATAGCATAGTCCCCTAGAAAGAGTTTGTCTTGTATATTCAAAAAGCTAATAAAGAGAGGTGTGGTTGATGGTTGTTTGAGGGAATTTACATTATGAATATCTTAAGGATTGAATAAAGTGTGTCAGTGGTAACAATAATAATTGCAGGACTCAAAAAATAATTAATTTGTTAATTTAATATTAAACTCAGGTCATCATATGTCTTGTACACATTCTAGAAACTAGAATTAAAAATAGACAAAGTTGAGTTAAAATAGCTATTTTTGATTATTTAAGGTAAAATAATAATTTAAATACGTGAATATAGTTATAAAAGACATCATGTAGGTATTTTAATTGTTTAAAATAACTTAAAACCCTGAATTATCCTTTGTTTCTATTCTCAAGCTAGTATAATTCTGCATAACCCTAAGTTAGGGTTTCAAACTTAAAACTAGAATAAGTTGAGTTCTAATAGTAAAAAAATAATTAAACATTGTAATATATGGTTTTTTTTACATTATTAATAGAATAAATGAGGTTTTTATTTTATTTGAGACCATAATGTATGGTATCTCAATTTATGATATGAAATTAGGTCTAGGAGCCATAATTGATGGAAAGGGCTATTGAGATAAGAAATTTACCTTGTGAGTAGAGACTTGAAATTTGGTGTGAAGGTGTGTGGAGGTAAAGGGTATTAAAAATAGGATTTTTTCATTGTAATATTTTTAAATTGATCAAACCATAATAATTTTATGCTAGGAGGGCTATTATGAATAAGCCTTCAAGATAGATAGTGTTGTTTAGTGGATAGTTTTACCCTAAAGGTTAAGTATTATGTTGTATAAGTGAAATATGTTTTTTATGTAGGTTAAAGGTCATATGAACCCCAAAGGATGAGTACAAAATCCTAAGAATAAGTTTTAGGCTTTTAGGTCTATGTGCCTATCCCAAGAGAGTAAGCAAGCTTAGATCTATAAGTGAAGAGTGAGGTATTGAATCTTGTATATGGAGAATGGTGATGAACCTAAAATAAAAAAAGAGAACACTAAATTATGAGTGATGAAGTGTCAAGAACAAATGAAAGGAAATTATGTAAGTAAGAATACTTGAATCCTACATGAAGTTAAGAGTCTTAAAATATTATGCATGAGGATTTTAGGCCTAATTAAGAGTAAAGAGAAGGTATTTTGGGTGGTAAAAAGTCAATGTAAATGGGGAGAATACAGAGAGGAAAAGAGAAAGAATACTCTTCATGATAAGAGGTTCATGAGTATATAAGAACCAAGATTTATCTACGAGAGTAAAAGAGTATCATATTTATTGATTGGAGACAAGTGATCAGATATCAAATTAGAGATAAAAGATAAAAATAGAGATAGTTAATAGATAGAAGCATATGTGTGCTTCTATATCAATTAATTTTCAATTTCCTTTGGATCAAATACTATTCCACCACATGGTTATTTACAAAAATAAATACCTAAAACTCATACCTTGGATTGATTAGTGATCAGTCCTAAAACAATAAGGTCTTACACTTTAAGGTGTTTGGTGTGCATAAAACATACATAAAAATTATGTTTGTGAAAGGGTTGATATTAAAAAACATGGAGCAGTTTGTAATAATCCATTAACTGTGGCATTTTCTCACTCTACTTCTTAGTTGGTATCACTATGTATGGTGACATATTCATATTTTATCATGTCAATTATAAATTGGATTTATTTCATACTTAAGCTTGTTTATTGCCAATAATATAACCTCTCTTTCCTTAATTTTATGACAAAAAGCTTTGAATGATGGAAACTTATTGAATAGAATCAACTCATGTAAATATGGAAAAAAACCCTACTGTAATATACATTGGAAATATGTATCTACCATAGGGTTTATTATTTTAGATAACATGCTCTTCTACATTAAGACATACTTTGTCATAGGCTCATTGGAGTCCTTGAGTTTAGAAATCTAAGTGTATGAAATATTATTATGTATGTTAATTTAGAAGTGTTGAGAAATGCATATGATAATAAATTAAATGCATTAAATAACTATTTTAGTAGATCAAAAAATCATCTTAGTGCATATTATTTTAATTTTATTGGAAATATATTGGTTAAAAACCTATTGTTTAATGCATAGTCCAAAAATGTTGTATGAAATTCTCTCAAATGTTGTTTGTGGGGACATTTTATATCATATAATTTATTACTATGTGCCATAAAGTTGGTTGGCAAAAGATATGATTCAATTTTTAGTTCCAACAAAGAGTGAAACAGAGTGTGAGAATCAAGTGCATGATTATATTTTGAAGCTCCTTATTCCAAATGTAACACCTTAGTTTTCAAAGAGTTAATCTCATGTATAAGGGATTATACATTTGGATGAGACGAATGCATTCTAACTAAAGGTAATATTCCTAATGAATGATTTAGATTTGACATGTTAATCTATTGAAACCCTTGGGTTATCCCCATAGTAAATGGTGGTATGCAATATAGATAACATGCTCATGTACATGAAGACATATTTTATGATAGGCTCACTGGAGTCCTATTTAAGTTTAACAATCAAAGTGTATGAGATATTCTCACTTATGATAATTTGAAAGTGTCTAAGAAATAGATCTACTAAAATATTAAATACATTAAACAACTAGTGTGGTAAATAATAAAATCATCTTAATTCATATTATTCTAATATTCTTTGAAATAACTTGGTTAACAACTTATTTTTGGATGCATAGTTCAAATATTTTGCATGAAACAAATTCAAAGTTTACTCTAGGTCACCTTTTCCATCATATAAATTAATATTAGGTGACACAAATCTAGTTGGTAAAGGATATGTTTCAATCTTTCGTGATAACAGAGTGTGAAATATAGTGTGAGAATCAAGTGCATGATTACTTTTTGAAGATATTTGTTCCAAATGTAATGCCTTAGTTTGTTGAGAGTGAATCTCATACATAAGGGATTATACATTGGGATAAGAGGAATGTGGGCTAACTAAAGGAAATTTTCCTAGTAAACGATTAGGAATTCACATTAATATTCTAAAAAACTTAGATTTCCCCCATAATAAATGGCAATACAAAATATGGATCGCATGATGTGGAAAATGGTAAATAACCCATTGTGTTAGAAGTATCAGATGTATTGTCCATGATTGCAGTCTTTATGTCCAAAATAGTTAGAAAAATTATTTGTTGATTGGGAGGTTGTTCCCAGATTCTCTCATGAAATACTCTTAATAACATCCACTTTATTAAAATCATGTATGTCATTACCTATAGGTGGAATTACATATTGGTTCTCATGTTAAGAGTGTATATTATCTTAGTTATATTTTTCATACTCATAACTATTACTGGTCACTTATACATATTCAAACCATGTATTAGTAATGAAAGGAAATGATACACCCTTGTTCTTATCCATGTTATGTGTGTTATAAAAATGAATGATTACGATCGATTGAAATATCAATTAATATAAAAGTTCGTATAATATATGTACAAACAAATTTCTTAGATTGCATGTGATATGGGACAAAACATGGAATATTACTATTAGTACATATTTCACTAAATCTAAAATCCCTAGGAAAATAATTAAAAATAGCACTAAGAAAGATAAAAGTCCTAAAAATATTTATGGTTAGTGTTTTATATGATTTAATAAATAGATGGGCTCAATAATATGATTTATCAATCTTTTGAAAACTAGGAGCTAATTACCTTAATGTGATAAGTTATTACATAAAATTAGAGTGATATAGATATTCAATAAATGACACAAATTGATTGAAAACTTACTAAATTTATAAATATTTTAAAAATAGTAAGTAGAAAATAAATACAACTTAGCTAGAAAAGTAGAATGTAGGACTATGAATGAGACTGAAATTAACTATGGATATGAAAAAGGTTTTGTTAGATTACTGGATAAGGCTATTGGATCTGGATGAGGGTGTAGTGTGTTAGTTTCCTTAGGGATTGAGTGCATCATGTATGTGTTAAATATATGAAACTCTTATAAAAGGTTTTAATTCACCTATGTGTTGTATTTTATTGTGAGATATCCTTTGATCTATCATGAAAACCACTATGTATCCTATCCTTCTCTTGTAACCCTAGCTCAGTAGACCACAAGTGGAAATTCAAAGAATGAGTAAATCATGGATAGTAGTTGAGGTTGTGATTTAACTCAAAACCCCATATGTTGAGGGTTTCTTACATATTAATAATCCAAATATGAATCAAAATCTATGTAGTTATCCCATGTTGTGGTGGTCTACATGAAAGATAGATTGAAAACGTGAAGCGCTTTACAATTCTAATGTGATTAAGTGCTTCAAAAATGACTTGTGACCTTAGGGGTGTATTCAGACTTAGCTCAAATCTACTTGGTCTATGTTAACTCTAAATTGAGTAAAATAGGTTTTTTTTATCTCAGTGTATTGTTATATGTTCTAGTGAGTTTTCAAATGTGACCATCTTGTCACAAAAATGGTTTAAAACATGGAATTATAGAGATATTTTTGGACTTCATTCAGATGTGGCTTGAAAAAACTGTACAATGACTTATGTTACATGAATTTAAATTTTATAAACTAGCCATTATTTGGCATTAGGATACTGTCATATTAAAAGGACACTATCGGGAAGTGATATTGTCAAAATAAGTTGGCGTTGTCTAAAGGGAAAGAAAAAAATTAAAATAGGGGATTACTCCTAAAGTGAGTTTAAGATACTTTGAATGCTAGATAGAGCTATTTTGAGATCATTAGTTAATTATGTAAATAGATCATCAATAATAAGAGTGAAGTTAAGTTATACAAGGACCATGGGATGAGGCATGAGCTAAGTGCATATAAGGAGTTGTCCCAAGTGCATTATTTTAGTAATAAATGGTAATTTATGTGTCTACACAAATATTTTGATTTTGGATCAACATTAAAACCTTAGCTCATAACATTTGTCTGACACCTACACAACTTTATAGTATTATTAATTACAATACAATTGATCTATATCATTTTAGAAAATTGTCTCTACAAAAGAAATATCTAATGTGTTATAACATGGTGCACTATATTGCTCACCCACAATCACTACCTCAAGCTTATGTCTTTAGCTTAACATATATATCCACTTGGTTCATGTTATATAACTTATTAAAACTAAGTTATCATCTTCTTTCAAATCATATTGTTGGCAAGTTACCAACCTATGCTCCATTGAATAACAACACTAGTCCACCTCATTCAAAGTTTGCATTAGGTTGAACAATGGCATGCGGTCTCAACCTTAAAACCACATTAATCCCCTTTATTTAATGTTTCTATTGACCTTTGAAAATTTAGAATAATGTTTGAGAATTGATCCACATCAATAATTTTTTAGGCATTAAAATTGGGAGGATGTCATGGGATTAAGCCCCACCAATAGACCCCAAGTTATTTATTTTTATCAGAATTTTTTTATTTTTTTAAAGGTAAATATTTTGAAATTAAATTGAGGCAATTGAGGGATGTTGTTCATTTAAAACTCATCTTTTTAGGATATTTTTATAAGGGGGATTTTTTTTTGAGAAATTTGTGAAAAAAAGGAATTTTTTTTTTCCATAGTAAAAATGTTTTGTAAATTGAAAATGAATTTTCAAAAATATTTTTTTTTTGTAAAATAAAAAGGTCAGTTTTATTAAAAAATTATAAATTGGATGAAGTATCAATGGAAACAAACCCCCCTATTACCTTAAATTTTGAGGGGGGAAATGTAACTTAAGTTTAAACTTGTGCCTCAACACCAAACCCATAGAATGGATGAATCCTACAACTTAAAATAAAAAATAAATACAAGGTCACATTGATGTTGTAGACTGTGTTTCCTGTCATCACATTAAAACTATGTGGGGGATTGTTAGGATTTTAGTCACAATTTTTTTTATTTTTTAAAAGGTAAATATTTTAAAATTAAGTTGAGGCAATTGAGGGATGTGGTTCATTTAAAATTCATCTTTTTAGGATATTTTTATAAGGGGGATTTTTGTTTGAAAAAATTGTATAAAAAAGGAATTTCATTTTTCCATAGTAAAAATGTTTTGTAAATTGAAAATGGATTTTCAAAAATATTTTTTTCTTGTAAAATAAAAAGGTCAATTTTATTAAAAAATTATAAATTGGATGAAGTATCAATGGAAACAAACCTTCATATTGCTTTGCATTTTGAGTGGGGAAATGTAACTTAATTTTAAACTTGTGCCTCAACACCAAAACCATAGAATGGATAAATCCTACAACCTAAAATAAAAAATAAATATAAGGTCACATTGATGTTCAAGATTGTGTTTCCTCTCATCACATTAAAACTATGTGGGGGATTGTTAGGATTTAGTCCTAACATGTGTGCTTGGTGAGAAAATAATAATATGTTGAGAATAATAATATTATGAATGTTAGTATGTTGGTTGTTATTTATGTGTGGGATATTGTAAGTGAGGTGTTAATATAGCTCACGTAGAGATCTTATGAGAACAATAAAGGATAGAAAGAATATAGGTTGTTAGAACAACCTTCCTAGGTTAATAATATGAAATATTTTTTGGGATGTTAGTTGTTATGATTTGTTATTGATGAGCCTTAATTAGTAGTTCATTAAACCCATTATATATGTAAGGTGAATTTTTATTAAACTCTAAATTGTGATTGATTAGATGTGTGATTTTCACATTTGAGACGAGGACCTTCCATAATGGAGAAATTATTCAATATGCAATAATTTATACATAAATAATGAACTTTTATACTAATTTTAAATGACATATTTTAAGGTAATCATTTAAGGGGGCAATTTTCTTAGAAAACATGGCTAAAAATTAAGTTAAGCCATTGGATTGTTTAAAAAACCCTCATTCTCATTCATGTATTACTTTAAGTAATTGTATAGGGTATGATTCTCAAATATTTATTATATTATATAGAGGCCTTGAATTCCATTTTCATAATGTAAATATTTTTACGCTTAGAGTTTAACTTGATTTTTGGTCAAATAATTTTAAGGGGATGTAATGTTGTGAATCTAAAAAACTTGTCTTATGTGATTAGATAATATTAATTTAATTATGATACATTTTTAATGCCTATATTTATTTAAGGGTTAGTCCACATGTTAGCCATATGTTAATTAGGGTGTCTAATGGTTGTAAAAAATGGGGTAAAGCCTTAATTAATGCATCTTTTTAAAAATATAAAAATATTTTAAGATATAGTATTCATTGTGTGAGATATATAGACAATTTCATTGGTTTGTCTATTATGCATATCTAAACTCTAGATTCAAAGTGATAGGAAATGTAAAAAACTTCTATAAAATGTAAAATGGATTATTAAATAAAAGGCAATGTACTCTATAATAAGAAATTAGAAATTAGAAATCAATGTATACCAATTCTAATCCCAATATATTATATCCCAGTTTAAGAGAACATAATATGAAGTGATTCCAATATCTAGACTAATGCATCTCATAGAAATAACTTATTAAAAAATTCAAAAAAAAATTGATGCAAGTAATAAATAAAAAGTTGTACGAAAACTACTATGTACCACAACATGTGCAATAAAAGATAGGGAAAGATTAATACTCACTAGAGTTACCAAAAAATTCAAGGTTGAATTATTTTTTCATCTGTAATTACTGAAGAAGAAAGTAGGGCTACATTTTTTCCATAAATATAATTATCAATTATTTGATGAAGAAGGAAAACATGTGTTAGAGCTAGATTGCATTGTTGATGAGGAATATAGGAAGTTTTGAAATAGGGCTATGTAATTTTTTAAGGTGAAGTGGTGAGGTATGTCCATGGAAGATACAAATATGGGAATAGAGGAGTATGTGTAAATCATTTGAGCTTAAAACCAATAACATTACAAAAAATAAGGTGATTTTTTAATCAATGGAAATGATAAGAGTGTGACAATATGATAATAAAGATAGGGTAAAAATAAATACATAAATAAATAATGAATTTCTTTAATTTAATAAATGACAAATTTGAAGGTCATCGTGGAAGAGGGATATTTTCTTGGAAAATATGCCCAAAAATAAATTAAATCATTCCGATTATAAAAAAAATCCCCATTCTCATGCATGTGTTGTTTCAAGTAGTAGTATATATTATGATGCTCCAATATTTATATATTATATATATGACATTATTTCAATTATAGTAATGTAAAAATTTGTACTATTAGATATTGACTTGATTTTTGGTCAAATATATTTTTTTATTTTTGTGAAATATTTTGTACTTGTGAAAAATAAACTTTTCAAAATAGTGAAGGAGATGAAAAGTATTTCCTTTATTAGGAGGGGAGGTTCCCTTTATTGAAGATTCACACATGAATGAATAAATGAATAATTCATTAAACCTTGTGACAAGATAGTGTATAATTTAAATAACATGATTACTACCTAGAATAATGATGTATGCATTAACATAAGAAGAAAAAATGTCCATAAAGGAATGCAAGACAAATGTTCTGAATTTCTTTGGGTTCTTGGTTAAATATTCTACATAGAGTTTATTTTTCCTTCATTCAAGATTCAATTCTTGTGGACATAAAAAAAATACCTTTTACAATTTCCATTTCTCCCATTTATATAAATAAGAGGGAATGGATAGAGATTTCACCTTCAATATTACCTTTGGTATTCATGTTTTTGTCTTATTCTTTTTTAATATTTTTTTATTTATACAAGAGGAAAATTACAACTTTCATAAAATAGAACACTAAATAAAATATAAGGAAACCTATAACATCTTACGATGCTTTCTTTAGGGTTCCTATCAATGTTGAATAACTTATAATAGCAACATAACTCTTGACATGTTATTTTGTTTAGGCAACCTCATATATGAATAACTATTGATATCATTTAAGAGTGTAATAAATCATAGCAATTTTTTTTACTTTCTTCTCCACATTGGGTTAAAAAAATTATACAAATTGTGCTTTGGAAGAGTTTTCCATAAATATGGAAGTGGTATTAGCATTCTTAGGAGGTGGATACTTGAGGATATCATAAACCATATCAAAATATGTAATGTTTTCTTGTACCACCCTCTTTAATTTTTTAGAATAGATTTCATACATTGGAATGACACATCATTAAATGGATTCATTTGAGTTCTAGTAAGAGGTGGTGTAGGTTGTTTTATACTAGAATATTTTAGAAGTGGATAAATGAATTAGAAACTAAGGGGGATGAAAGAATTGTTATCTCAATTTATTTACCAAGTTATTTTTTAGCTATCGTTCATGATGAGGAAATGCAATTTTTGTAGAATTTGGAATGATAAGAGAATGGTCACTAAAATATGAATAAGATTTAAAAATAAAAAAATTGTTTTCCTTCAATTTTTGGACACAATAGGACTCTCTTCACAAGTTTTGTTGGGTGATTTCATCTACTTAGGATCTTCATATATATAAGATTTTTTATTGACTAATAATTTTCAAAGGATCATTAACTTTCCTAGCATACCCAATGTCAATGAGATATGTCATGTCATTCACCATGCCATTTTAGACCCATTCATATATGAATCATTTGATTTAATCAATAGCCATTCTAATCACTTCATACTCGATATAGAAATCTTTTTAGTAATATTCTAGGTGAGACACATGCTCGTATGAAGAAAATATGCTGAGATTAATTTTCACAAATACCTTACTATCAATATAAGATTTGTAGGATATGATATAAGGGTGAAATTAGAGATTTTAGACTCAATGCCCTTAGCATTGATTGTATCTTTACATGAAAAATGTCCAAAAGAAATTATGAATAAAACCCTTTGAATGTGTCTATCTCTGTAACATTTGTGAGTTCATTCTAATTACATTGATGACTTAAATAATATGATCTTATTATTGGCTAATATTGTTAATTTTATGGGATATCACTCAATTCCTCTCACCCTTATATAGGAGATATTTTGGAATTGAATCAATTAATTAACATAATTGTTAGTCAAGGTATATGTTTCATTAGAATTTATTCTTCCCTAGTGTTTATCAATGGATTTCACTATTATCACTGATAAATCATCATTCACCCTTTGGAAACTCTTGTTTATCTTCTCCATATTTAATTGAGGGAATAATTTATATGCCTACATTACAGGGTTGATATCATCCTACTAAAAAGGCTAGGATATATTATTTATGAAGCCAATGACTACACTAGATATAAAATTTTGAAGAATTGCTTCATAAAATATACAATTCAAATATGATAACATAGGAAGTTACTTATCATTTTACCTCAATCTATGAATTGTTTAGATTTACAAATGATATACATTGCCATAAACATCAAGGGGTAGAAGTTTTAAGTGTTTTCATTAACAACCATTTGAGTAAGGAGAGTGATCATGTTTGAAAGATCCTCAGTTAAATCTAATCTAAATAAGTTCTTTGGTATCTTAGATACCAAGTTCCTACTATGCTTCAATTAGGAGTTATTAATCATTATAAAATATTTATTATTATTATTATTATCCCATAATTTTTACCCTAGGATAGTGCTCATTATGGCATAAGTATCAAGTATACATATAATAATTGTCATTCCCTTTGACATCTCATATATCTTAGCCATTATTTATCTATCACTTTATTTTATCTCCCTAGTCTTATGATCGTAGTGTTTCACATAGGCAAATACTAGGTCTAAAAATTGAAAAAAATGTCAAAAAGCAGATTGTCTATGGAATACTACTTTTGACCAGAAGAATAGTTAATGTATTCATATTTTCCACATCCAATCTATATATGAATTATTTTAGGTCAACATGCCCAATTTGTGAATCTAAAATTTTGGGGATGCTTTAGTATAACACTGATAGTGGTTTGAATCCCATATATTTCTATTTCATCTTGTTAGGCTTCATAATATTGAGATCAACTTCATCAAGGGTTATCAGGTTCAACAAGTTTTGAGGGAGGAAATACTAATGAGGTTGAAATCAATAGGTTGTGGTAGTTATGAGATAGGTTCTACATGTCATAATACTAACCATAGAATTGGTATCTAATGGACTAGAAATATAATGAGGGGACTCTATGAAGAGGTTAAAACCTCACTCAAAAAAATGTTGAAGAGAGAAATACTTAGAAAATAGGAAAATCTATGAGAATTTTAGTAGTGTGGTGTCATTAGGGAAGATAAATCACTCAAGTGAATGATCACTATGATGAATAATAATCTAAATGATTCCATGATGGGTTTATAAATATTTTTGCATTTATGCCTTGGGGCATGATGGCTGATGGCCTAACACTACACACGTACATATATTTCAAGGGCGCATAGACATTGTATCTATTTTACCATGCTAATACATGTACTCATGTTTACCATATCCATAGGGAAGTGTGGGATACATAAGTGTATCATTCATCCATCATATCTATGAGGATGTGTGGAACATACATCAAAAAGGATACATAGGCACAGAGTGAGAACCCAGTGCATTCATAGATATGTGAGGGATGTGTGGGCATATATTATTAAATCACATGAGTGTAATGGTTTTGTGTCCTTCATGGTACAAGGGTTGAGGAGGGCATATCATCGAGATACATGGTGTGTGAAGATGCATCATATAAAATTACACAAAAGATAGCCAAATTTCTTTAAGTTTTTACTTTTTGAATTATAAATTTCCATAATTTTTTTTCTCAATTTCAATAAAAATTTAAATCTAAAAATCTTGAGGAACACAAACTATCTTAGTCTCAATATGTGGGTTTACAACACACACAACATGAACTTTCAAAATCTTAGGTTTAACATACCAGTACCTTATCCATTGGGACATGGAGTCTACCTCCAAAAAATATTTAAGAGGATAGAAACAGGGAAATCCAAAACCACAAAATGGAAACACATAACTGAATAGAAATATAAAATTAAATGGAAAAATATAATTGAAAGGAAACACACTATTGAAATAAAATCACATATAGGTGATGATAGGTGGCATCCTACCTTCACTCTTTGTATCACTTTAGATATTGTATTTTATATGGTAGTGGGAGGTGAGTACCATATATGTATGCCAAATAATATGTATTATTACCATATAAATGTTAAAATTTTAATGGACCCATCCATAACGAGTAAAACTTCACATGACTTCCTTGTCCCAAAGTAGGACCAAATATCTAACTTGAAAATTAGGTTTTTGTGGTTTTTGATCAAATAATTCTTTTATATTCTCTTGATGTGCTTCAATCCTATTAATAATCATGACTCTGTCTTCCTTTATTTTTTTTAGATACATGATCTATTTTTCCTCTGCATCTTTGAAGTGACCATCTTCAATATCCTACACCAAATTCAAGGATAGATTCTAAAGAGATAAGAATAATTGAATTTGTACCATAAATTGGATGGAAATGTGATACCCTAATTAATCTGCTTAGTTTTATTTGATCAGTCACATTGAATCATACATTTTTTTGTGCTGATTTCTCTTACACTCATCATCTAACTTGTGGATGATGGTAGTGACTTTTTTATTGTTGTGGTTTTCCTCTTTTGTCCCAAAGTAGGACCAAATATCTAACTTGAAAATTAGGTTTTTGTGCTTTTTGATCAAATAATTCTTTTATATTCTCTTGATGTGCTTCAATCCTATTAATAATCATGACTCTGTCTTCCTTTATTTTTTTTAGATACATGATCTATTTTTCCTCTGCATCTTTGAAGTGACCATCTTCAATATCCTACACCAACTTCAAGGATAGATTCTAAAGAGATAAAAATAATTGAATTTGTACCATAAATTGGATGGAAATGTGATAACCTAATTAATCTGCTTAGTTTTATTTGATCAGTCACATTGAATCATACATTTTTTTGTGCTGATTTCTCTTACACTCATCATCTAACTTGTGGATGATGGTAGTGACTTTTTTATTGTTGAATTCTTCCTTTGCATTACCCTAAGAATAATATTCTAAAAAATGTGGCACTAAAATTCCATGTTCATAACATCAACCAATTATCTCAATAGAAGATAAGTTTGAATCATTATCCAAGAGATTTTTTAGATTAAATCCAAACCTTGCTAATATGTTCTCCTTTATGAAATTGCAAGAAAATTTTGAAGTGGTATAGCTTACTAGTATATAATATATCCACCTTATGAATTATTTGGTCACTGTCAATACATGAGTGTGCCCTACACTTGAATGGGCATTCAGATATCTAATGAAGTCTAATCAGCATTATTTAAATTACCCGTATATGACAAGCTTAGGTCGACCAATAAAATATTGTTAAGCCTCACATTTAGAAACCCATTCTTGTGCATCCATGAAAAACGTTCACCAATAATGTTAGGATTGCATAATTTTTAAGGATGTGACTGAAAATGAAAAGTGTCCTTCAAAGACTTTGTCATGAAATGCCTCCAAGTCTTTTCTTTTGTTCTTTGTTTATGCACTTCAATAAAGTACCATCTAGAGAAATTTTTAAATAAAGTGTTACATTAAATTACATACCTCATTTCTTTTAAATTGAGTGTTTGATTAATTTTATGTTTTATATGAGATATGTATTCTCCATATGAGTTAAAATATGCAATGTCATAATACTATTATTTAATAGAGTCGATGAAAACTACCAATGGTAATTAGTCTATTTACAAATAAAAAACTTTATCAGTTAGTTGAAAAATGCCCTTTCCTCTTAAAATTTTTTTTAGGATTCATTTAAAAATCATATTCTTGAAATTTTTAAATCAATCCACCTCTTTTTTATCCAAGATATTGTTGGGTAAGAATTGATATGATTATTGAATCTAGAAGCATTATGATGTTGTGTGAGTTAAGGATGTGTAACTTGAAGTTTTTCACCAATTAAACTAGTGAGTATTTGATTTCATGGTGTTTCAGCTCATAACTCATGAAATCAATATATAGCATATTTAATCCCTTCTTCATGTTTTTGCACCAAGATAGTAGATAGTGTGTAGTTGGAAGAATAATAGTACACAATGAAGTATTTTTTAAATTTTAAACTTGTCAAGACATGTTAATTATCAATTTCCCCTTAGATATCATTGAAATCCATTTTTACATCATTGATCTGTATGAATGAGTTATATTTACTCATCATTTGCACAAACTACTGGGTGAGTTCAATAAAGTCAGGAACAAATCATCTCAAAAAGTTGACTTTGCCAAAAAAATGGATGATTGTTAAGATTCCTGATAGGTAGAGATAGTTATTGAATTTAATTTACTCTTTATAGATGAATGTTGGTACCTTTTTTTTAAACTACATGACCCAAGATTTTTCCTTTGCTTATTGTAAAGATAAAAAAAATTGGATTGAACTATAGCCCATAAGTTTACAATTTTTCCAAGACCATATTTAGGTGTTCTATGTAATTTTCTCTTTTCCTTGAGAAAATTATGAGATCATATAGGTAGATAACTATGACCTTGGTCTTCATGTTGATAAATTACATATCCATTTATCCTTAAAATGTTTCACATATATTGGTGAGGGTGAAAGGCATCCTCCTGTAGGCAAAGTTTCCTCACAATGTGGTGACTTATATTTCGTACTAATCTTTAATAGCCACTTGAACCTGGTTGTATCTTGAAAATCCATCTATAATAGACATCATTTAATATCCTATGATAATTTGTAGGATTTTTTCCATAATTAGTAGAGGGTAATTATCCTTGAGCAAGGCTTTGTTGAGATTGTAGAAATCCACATAAATCTTGACTTATTCATTCTTCTTTCTAGCCAACAAAATGTTAGCTACCCAAGTTGAATGATGGAAAGGGAAGATGATTCTATAATTCAAAATACTCTTTATCTCATCATAAATAGTGTAAAAATATCTTGTTATTCTAATGTCTCAGTTTCTTGATGAAAGAATTAACCTCGAGATTTAGCATAATATTGTGATGCATATTCTTGAACCTAAAAGACTTCATATTAGATACCACCAAGAAAATATATCCTTGTATAATTTTAAAATAATGATGAACTTTATATATTCTTAATTAGAATAAAATTTTTGAATGTTGATGTATCATAGTTATTTCTCAGTACCAGTGTTTACTTTTAGATAATCAGGGGTTTCTTATGAATCTCATTGGATCTTTTATTTTATATACATGTCATGTTTTTCAAAATGTTTCCTATAGAGAGACCAAACCATTTGGGATCTTATTTCATTTTATTTTGATGAAATTATCATCCAACTTATTGCCTTCTTTCTCAGATGATTCCAATATCTATGCATCTCTTTGTTTTTGGGTAAAAAAACTCTCTATAGGCTACTCTAATTCCTTTAAAATACAAATTTATGAATTTTAACATTTATTCCAAGAAAAATATAATTTTATCATCATTATTAAACACTTTAAAATGTTTATAATTATTAATAATACTAGGGAGATATACAATTTAAATGATATATGAGTCTTTATCAATTTCCAAATGTGGGATTAGTAAGGAAGTAGATACAGCTAAGGTGTCAACATTGGAATTTTTTACTCTTGGGATAACATTGATGGTGAAATCTTTGACCAATGTTGAAATAAATGGCTACTGAAAGAGGTGAGGCATGTTCCTAAGTTGAGAAGAAATCTTATTTTAGTAGGGTAGTTTAGAAGTGAGGGTTGCATAGTTACGTTTATGAAAAAATCATGGAAGGTCACTAAAGGATCATTGGTAATAGAAAAATGAGAGAAGGTAGGTATATTATATTTATCTACTAGTAATTATGATTCTTCTATTACTTTAGATTCTACAAAAGTGGATAAAAAATAATGGCAACATGATCAAGAAGGGGATGCAAGTTCTCCACTCAAAATTTGTTGCCAGATTTGAAGGTGCATTTAGAATTATGTGAGAATTGTGTGTATGTAAAATAAAATAGATTCAAATTTATCAGAGTTGGGAAGACAAAAAGAATGAAAAGTTAGAGATTTTGCATACAGATGTATGGGGACCAACTTAGGTATCATCCTTTGGTTGATATTCTTATTATGTTACTTTTATTGATGATGCAACTAGAAAAACTTGGGTTTATTACATATGAAAAAAAAATGGTTTTTTGGATACTTTTAAGAAATTGAAAGATTTGGTTGAGAATGAAACATGAAATAATTTGAAGTGTGTCAGAGTAGATAATGGAGGTGAATACTATGGTAAGGATTTTGATAATTATTGGTCATCCCATGAGATTCAAAGAGAGAAGATGGTTCCAAGAATACCACAACAAAATGGTGTGTCTAAAAGGATGAACAAGATAATCATGGAGCATGCAAGGAGCATGAAATTGCATGTAGAGTTGCCCTTACAATTTTGGGTAGATGTTGTGGATATACATTTCCTTAATAAATAGAGGGCTTCAAATCCTTTTGATGGTGGCATTACAAAAGAAGCATAGATAGGTAAAAAGGTAGATTATTTAATTTTTAAAGACTTTTGGTTGTGAAGCATTTATCCATATTGATAAAGAAAATAGAACCAAGCTTGAATCAAAATCCAAGAAATATACTTTTATTGGATATGGAGTTAATGATTTTGGTTACCATTTATGGGATTTTGAAAATGTCAAAATCATTAGGAGTAGAGATGTGATCTTTAATGATAAGGTCATGGATAGAGATCAATTATAGGGAAAGAGATAAGAAAATCCAAATACAAAATATATAGTACTTAATGAAATCATAGGAAATGAAATTTCAAAAGTGCCAAAAAATTACAATATGCAGAAACTACAAAAATAATAATAATAAGTACCTCAAACTCTTGAAAGTGTAATTAGAAGATATAGTAGAGTAAGTAGACTTCATGAATGATACTCTCCTTTAATTTATTATTTATTATTATCAGAGGGTGGTGAGCCAAAAAGATATGAAGAAGCAATGCAGGTAGAATGTTGAAAGAAGTAGGAGCAAAGCATGAAAGATGAGATGGACTCTTTGGTACATAACCAGAGATGGAATTTGCTTCAATTGATTGTAGGTAAATGAGAATTGTAGAATAAATGGGTTTATAGGTTGAAGGAAGAAGATGGGGCCAAAAGGAGGTACAAGGCTAGACTATTGTAAAGGAGTTTTTACAAAATAAATGTATTGATTTTGACAAAATATTTTCTCTAGTTCTAAAAATGACATCCATAAGAACTATTTTAAGTTTGGTAGAAGTAGAAGATTTGAACCTTGAACAGTTAGATGTGAAGACTACTTTCCTTCATGGTGATTTGGATGAGGATATATATATGGAGCAGCCATAGGGATAAAAAGTAAAAGGTTAGGATAAAATGGTGTGCAGATTGAAGAAGAGTTTATATGGTCTAAAGCAAGCTCCAAGGTAGTGATATTTGAAATTTGACATTTTTATAATAGAATAAGGTTATAGTAGATGTCATTTTGACCACTATGTTTTTTTTAAGAGATTAGATAAATGGAAGCTATATTATCTTGTTATTGTATGTAGATGACATGCTTGTTGAAGGGTCTAACATGAAGGAAATAAATGATCTCAAAATAAAATTAGAAAATTAATTTGAAATGAAGAATTTGGGTACTACAAAAAAAGTCCTTGGTATGAGATTAACAAGAGATAGGAAAAAAGGAAAATTGGCACTATTTCAAGAAGAGTACATCAAAAAGGTGTTAGTTATGCTCAATATGCAAGATACAAAACTTTTAAGTACACCTTTGGGAGGGCACTTCAAATTAAGCAAGCTAAAATGTCCTAAAACATAGGAAGAAATCAATTACATTTCTAAAGTTACATATGCTTTAGTAGTTGGAATTTTAATGTATGATATGGTGTGCATGAGACCAAATATTGCTCATACAGTGGGATTTGTCAGTAGTTTTATGAATAATCTAGGAAAGGAGCACTAGGATGCAACCAAGTAGATTCTCAAGTAATTGAAAGGGACCACTAATATATGATTGTGATATGAAGGTTCAAATGTTATTTTACAAGAATATGTTGATGCAGACATCACTGTAGATTTAAATGCTAAGAGGAGCACCACATGTTACATTTTCACTATTGGTGATACAAGATTTACTTGTATTTCAAAATTCCAAATGATAGTTGCTTTGTCAACTATAGAGATAGAGTATGTTACAACTACAGAAGATATCAAGGAGATGATATGGATGCAATGGTCCATGAAAGAGTTAAGGGATAATAAACAAGATTTTAGGTTGTAAAATTATATCCAAAGTGTGATTTATTAGCAAATAACTTATAATTTCACTCAAGAACCAAACATATACAACTCATGTATTAATTCATTCATTCAATTTTGGAGGATGATCAACTAAATCTAGAAAAGATCCATATAATTTAGAATCCTATAGATATCCTCACAAAAGTAGTCACAAAGGTGAAGCTAGAGATTTGTTCAACTTCAAACATCTTCAGGGATAACAAGGAAGATTAAAAACATGCCAAGGTCAAAGTTCAAATAAAATTCTAAGGAAGAGTTGTAGTAGTGGAGTTGTAGTAATTAGTCTCCAGGTGGGAAATTGTTAGATGGTGGAGCCTAATCTTATTATAATGCCTAGTTCCCAATAGGAGGGGTGTGGGGAGGGAAAATCCTCCCCCCCCCCTCCACAACTATGATTTCCATGGGGGTCCAAGGAGGTGGCAACCTATTTGGAATCCCCTCCTAGTGGGAGTTTGGGGGTAGTGCACCTAAAGTAAAATTTAGTTTTAAAAGTATTGTAAAATATTGTAATTTCATAGTAAATATGGATCATTCACTATTAGGTTACATATATAATGGTAGAAATTATGTTTGTGTATTTTTTCCCCATATGTAACCCTCCTTTTGATATGAGGGTATTGTAATTATGGTGGAATGTTATATGTGAGTGAAGAGGAGATTGTAGTGGATGTATTGTAGGTTTTATCCCTTCATTTTGTTGGATTGAATAAAGAGAATAACTGGATGTTTATGTGTGGGACATATCCCATATGTGGTGAACCACATCAAATATGTGTCTATCTTTTATTGTGTTTTATACATTTTAATTCACTTTATTTCATCAATATTATTCTGTGTTCTATATTCCTAACAATCATGGGCTTTGAATTGTTGATTGTTATTGATAATTTAATTATCAATAGCCCCATATAATTTTAGTGCTTCCTCAATATAATTCATGCCATTAAAAATTATCTTTTTCACCAAAGCTTTTAGATTTTTACCATTTGATTTGTATATTTTTATGGTAGAAATGGATTATTTGCTAATATCAAGCACTTGGGAATAAACATCTACTTAAGATGTTATAGGTGTGTCAAATAGACTAAGAAGATAATTAACATATGCCACCAACTGAATGATTTGATCTCTGAGATACTCATTAGTGATCCCATCATACTCTAATATCTTTATCATTCCCTTGGTCATCTTATCTATATTATGAATGTCACTTTCTCTAGTTACATCCAAAATTGATGTAATCTTGAGAGTGTAATCACTTGAAAACATTTTTGTACATTATTATCCACATTGGTTTCAATAGTTAATAAAATTTGTGCTATGTAAGGGTTTGAGATGAATATGGACATGCTATTATACTTATTAGGAGATGGAGACTTGAGGAGATCAACAACAACATCAAAATATATAAGTTTTATTTCTATCACCCTCTTTCTTTTATTTAACATAGGCCTCATCCATTGGAATGGCATGTCATTGAAGGTAGTCATTTGAGTTGTAATAAGAGGTGGCATAGGTTTATTTGGAGGAAAATATTCTTTAATTATATGAATACATGGTGAAATTGAGATGGATAAATGAATTACTACCTAAAATTCTTTAGCATGTTCTTTTTAAGATGTCTTTGGGATTGAGGCAAGGTATTATTGGGTAGTGTTCATAATGAGAAGGGAAAGGTTACCAAGATATGAAAAATATTTAAACATAGAAAAATTATTTTACTTTAGTTTTCTACTCACAAAAATACTTTCTTATAAAAAAAATCCTCATGATTTTGTCTACTTAGTACCTTCCTCATCACAATCCTTAGAGCTTGAAGAGCCATATGATTGAATCATCAAAGAATTATTTCTCTTTTTGCAAGTTGTTTCAATTGTTTAATTTTAAGGGTATGATGTCCTTGACCTCTTGGAGCATCCTTATCCAATGAATTTAGGTAAATTCTTATCAAACCATTTCTTAGTTATTAGTAGCACAATCTTGGTTCATCAATGTATATGTGCAAGTTATCTTATTGACCAGTTAATGGTTGGTAAAGGAGAAACAACCTTCCTAGAATAGCTATAGTAAATGAGATCTATCATGTCATCCACCATGTTATCTTAGATACATTCATCTTTTAATAACTTTATCTGATCAATAATCATTCTTCTCTAATCTCTTTTAATCACTTCATACTCATAAGAGCAATCTTTCTAGTGGTGTTCTATGTAAGGTACACACTCATATGAATAAACAATGTCGATATTAATTTTAATTAGACATTTACTATTAAAAATAATCTTTATAGGTATTTTAGACATGGTTTTTTAAATATATATAATGTTAGTCTTGTACACTTGGTAAATACATATCATGGATGTAGCTTCAACTTCTAAACATTTCCTGCTATTGAAAAGATCACATTTACTATATATATTTCATATTACTTATCTCTTAGTTTGATTAATATTATTATGATGATGTAGACCTTATATCATAGTCAGAATGTTATAACCCTACTTATCATCTATCTCTATAAGTCTTGGATCTGTGCCTATTTTCTAGCTACCCAAATACCTGCATCCTAATCGCACTCCTAAGTTGATGTAAGTGTCTAACCCAACAAAAGTGTCTAATTCCCAACATCATATAATTTTTAAATGAAACTTATTCCTATAGTTGACCTAATTTTTTTAATGTAGGATATTTACCAAAGGGATTGGTATATATGCAATGCCAATCGTTATTCATTCATCATTGAGCAAATTCTTACCTCTTAAAAAGAAACTTAAAAAAGCCATTCAATCAATCACTAAAGTGAGAAAATATTCTATATTTTTACCTATTTCCATACCATTCATAGGGAAAATGCATCTACATGTCTAAATTACTAGAGGATAATTCCATGAACCACATTTGCTAAGTTACAAATTAGATCACTCTGTGTACTTGATTATCACATATTGAATCCCTATACACACAGACCAATATATAGGGTAAAATTAAATAAATTTGGGGCCCTATTCATGGTACTTGTTATGTATAAAATGCTCGCTAATAGATGGGAATTTAGGGAAGCTCAATATCATGTGCCCACTAACCCATTTTTTTCATTTTGACTATGAAGATGAATAACTATGTTTGTTCTATTTGATAAGTGGAATTCATCCATGACCCATATATAAATGCACTAAAGTAAAGGTGACATAGAACCTAGAACCATCCAAGTGGTTGTATTTAGTTTTAGTAGGTATTCCATAATGGACATCTACATATAAGTTAGATAGAAACATCGACATAACCATCTCAGGTTGACATAAGTATCCACTACTATAGAGGTACAATTTCAAGAATCAAGTGACTGGTCCAAAATTCATATTTCTAGTCTACTTTCTATGTGTTCCATATTGAGATGTGTATAGGCAGAAGAACCACATAACTATCTTATTTTCATTATCATTTCAATATCTAGCATAGATTAAATTCTATTTTTAGCATATGTCATCATAATAAATTTAGTATTTTTTATCTATGTTTCACAATTAATTGGTTTGATTTATAGATAGTCGACCATCATTGCGCCTTAGGATATCTCTACCTCTTTAACCCTAAATTCCCTAATCTAGATTTTAGGTTTAAATTTTTTGTGAACTAAATATATATGAATGCAAAATCTTCTAGTCATTCTATAAGCTTCTTGATTTTTCTCATTTATAGTTTGCTTAAATGTGTTTCAAAAATTAGTTTGTTTTGAAATCTAAAGAGTACACCAACACAATGTATTATTCCATAGAGTTCATGTTTGTCTCCTATCATGTCCTCATATTGATATTTAAAACATTTCAAATGGATAAAGTTGAGTCTCTTCCCTATTCTAACCCTTTAGAAGGTGATAGCTACCATCTCTCTAACTAGGTCCATTACTATCACTCCTTCAAGGGGCAAGGTATATGGTATATGCAAGCATGTTCAATCTGAAGTACCTAGGGTTTATACTTATGAATACCTAAAATATCAAGTTATCAATATAATTAATTTGATATAAACATTACAAAACCTAAACTTATATTTTGAATTAAATCAAACATCATTACATAATCTATTTTTTCATGTACAAAACTCAAAATGTGTTAGTAACACCTTTGCATATTCTACTAATAAAGGATCATTTTAACAAATACAATGTGTCTAATTTCCACAGTGGTAGATAATGTATAAACTCATCACCTTGGTATAGCCAAAAATTATGTGAATCTTAATCACCTTGGATCAGTGGTAGATTATGCAAACCCTAATCACCTTAGCTCAATGGTGGCATCCATTTTCATAGTGGCAGAGGCATCTGAGTGAAGGAATGAAAAAATACTAGTGGTCTTATACTTTACCTTGGATAATCATAAGAAAAGGGCTCTATCAAAGGATAGTGGGGATAAGAGAGCTATCATCTCTAAAATTAGAGTCATCACAGTTGAGAATGACACATGAAAGGAGATTATCAGGCATTTTCTATTGAATGGAGGTGTCTTTAGCATAAATTGAAGGTTAACAAATCACAAACCCATACCTTAGGTAGCTAGTCAAACCCAAACATGTACATGACATTTGAATCCATGGAATACTCAAGGTTTGGTGGATCAAGTTGATACAATAGGAGGATGAAACTAGGGGAGTGCCAATCTAATGCTATTAGGGTCAATGACACATTCTAAACCTAGAGACCAAAAAACATGATAGGTATTAGGTGGAAGATCATTTTTAGAAGCTATGTGAGGATGAAAAATTTATCTTATGAATCTATCCAAGTGTTACCCCTATTTTTCTATTTGATAAATAATATAAGAAATTTATTAATATGAGGGAACAATGGTTAACTATCCAGGCACTAATTTGTAATTTTAAAGGATTTTCATTGACTCTGCTAGCTTTACATGAATGGGTCTCAACTCGATGGAAATCTATGGTGGAATCTAAAATATAGATTCATCCCTATTTTAGAGGTTTTTGTTCTTATTTTTAATTCTATAGTAGAAAAAGAGGTAAAAATATAGATAGGACTGGGATAAACACACTCTAATGGTAAAACCTTGACATCCAATTTTTAATGCATAGACTAAAATCTTTAATTTCAAAATGATTTAGATTAGGCTTCCAAAGCTTCCTTCCCAATTTTGGGATGATTTGGTGTTTTCTACCATTGGAAATATAATACATAATTTTTGAATTGCTAAAAAATTAATTTCTATTAAGGGACATTCCACATATGTCTATCTTTTGGTTTATGTAGATTTTTCTAAAGATTTACCTTATTAATTATAAATTTAGGTGGGGGAAAAAATGGATGAAATCCCTTAACTTTGAAGGTGTCACTTTTAGGTGTAGAATAGGCTTCAAAATAGAGCATCTTGTAAATGATTGCCCTAGTTTCAAATTCAAGAAGATGGTATCATGGTGGAAAAAATCATAAATTTAAATTAATATGGTTCCATCTGTGGAAGATAGTGGAAGTGATAACGAGGGATTAGAATTGGAGATCCACTTGGAATAAGAGGACCATAATCATAAAAATGAAAAAATATGTTGTCAAGCAAAGACCAAGGAGGGGGGAGTTGTATTACATGAAAGAACTAATGGTTTAGACACTAGAAAACCACACACAATGGTTTTAGATGTCAAAATTCCTTACGATCCCCTAGGGACCACCTAAACCTTCTTGAGCCATTGACTAATTCATTAGACCCTAGGTCTAGTTAGCTACTTAGCTAACTAAACTCACTAAACTTACTAACTAAACCTTCACCAACCCCTCTTAGCCCACCTTGACTAATTTCCATCTAAACACTTGACCACTAACTATCAGATTGATTGTTGATGGTTAGGCTGACCATCAATGGTCAGGTCCTCACCTTTCTATCACATCACCAGTTGTACATAAGCTAATAAGGCAAAATTTAATATGTTCACCTTATGTGGTGTTAACAAATTCCTAAGCATCAAATTCATCAAGCCAATCTCCAAGGGAACCATCTATCCCGTATTTATATTTACCTATAAAATGAGGGGAGTAGGAGGTGAAAAAAAGATCCATTTATATATTTTCTCTATAAAGAATTATTTTTCTTCTTGTATTTCATTTTAGTCATTTTCTATTATTTGATGCAAGTACTTTAATTTTATCTCTTTCAAATTAACTATTATCAATGAATGGATTGATAGCCTCCTAGCAAGCTCATGCTTCTTGGAACTAGATCATGCTAGGTAGTCCACCTTACTATCTTTATAACAATCTCTTTTGTTAGTGATTTCTTATCTACAGGTCATCCTTCCAAGACAAAAATAATATCTCCACACTCGTTTGAATCACACATGCACAAGAACCAAGTTTTTATACCACATCCTTATTACTAGTTTCTTATCTTCTTCCTAAATTAAAAAATGAGAAAAATATAAGAAAAACATTTTGGCATGCCTAGTGGGACCTAGCATCATCCCTTTTCATCCTTTATTCTATGCTCATACAACAAAATTTGAAATTTATTTTGGGCTTAAAATAAACCTTGCATACATTCATTGGTTGCATGTTTTTAGTTCATCTAGTAACTTAAAGGCAAAACTAATCAATCCTAGTTTCACTCTTGTTAGCACACACTTTACCAAACCACGTAATCAATCAACACATCAAAATAATTGACATAAGGCCCCAATAATATTTCATCACCTAGTGGTAAGCCTTACCCTTTGGCTATCTTACGTGGAGGTCATTACCAAGAATAAAAACCAAAACTCAGCTCTCTAGTTGAGTCTAAACTTTGAAATTTAGTATATCTTGGCTAAGCATCTGACACCCTTATCACTGTGGTGTGTTAAGTGAGGGGGTAGGCCCAAATATTAAGCCATGTAATGACTTTTAATATAGTTTTTTGATATCTTTTAACACCTGAAACCAACCTTAGACTTCTTTTCTAGTACCTGATCTACAAACCAAATATTCCTCTTCACACTTTCTAAGGCGTAAGCCAAAAATAATCTAAAAGGAATCCAAAGTTTTAAATTCACTTTAGTGTATGTTTTTATTGGCTTGATATCTTTTTATTTTGATTTATTTGTGTTTGAGTTATGATTTTTTCATCATTTATTTTCTATTCCTCACATGGTTTTTACTAGACAATAGTTGATGAATCAAACCAACCAATAACCACCTTCCTCTTCTTCTTCCTCTATGTAGTATACTCTAGATGTTGAGTGTTCTCCTCATCATTCTCCTCCTCCTACCATGCCTTGGATAGTTGTTAAAGGTGATGCATATTTCACTACCTTCCTTGATAATAACCCTATGACTCTCCAATATTACCTCAACACCTTATCTCACCACACCCCTATTGCTTTGATTCCTCTTATAGATCCCCCTTATGGTATGCCTCCCCATATTATGGTTGGTTCTACCTCTACCCAACCTATGATCACCTAAGCATCTTCTTCCACTAATATCCCATCCACTCTCACCACCCAAACTCAATCCGACATCCCAACTAATAGCCAAACACCCCTGTACCAACCAACACCTCTAACATATGGGAAACCTCACCTATTATTACCCATACTTTATCCACCATGGGGGTATCTTCTACCCCTATTTACACCATTCCCATTATCACTACCAACCCACCAATTTCCACCCCAATTCAGAGTTTGGTGCTTTCTATACTTCTTACCATTCCACCTATCAGTACAAGATTTACCACTCAACCCCAACTAACCAACCCATCCATACCTCCAAACCAATCCATATCAATTCCTCAACAAATAATGATAACATCCTACCAATATGTTCCTAGTCCACAAGGATATATATCACCTTCTACCCAACCTTTGGTGCCCATTAACCCTTATGCAATATCATCCCATCCTTTAATGACCACATACTAATATGTGGAATCTTCTCAACCTTCCATCACTTACCCATTTATTGCTGCCACCCAACCTCAACAAAACTCACCACCTAATTATGGATCTGCCCAACCTCAAACAAATTTGGTCAAAATGCTAATCAACAAAATTACCACCCTAGATTCATCTATCTCTGGGACTCATAACCTCTTGTATTATGATAAAATATGTAATGAACCTATTCTCCATCCATTCCTATTGAACCTTATCCTCCTTAATGGGAACTACCCGATTTTTCCAAATTCCAAGGCAAGGATGACCCCCAATAACATTTAAAAGCATTTCACCACTCTTATTATTTGATTGCATATGATGGTGCTCTTCTCCTTCATAGTTTTCCCATGTCTTTATTGGGACTAGCCTAACATTGGTCTAGTGCTCTCACCAAACACTTCATATTTTCCTTTATCTACCTTTCCCAAATCTTTTTAGATCATTTTTCAGTCAATATATCAAAAAAGGTCTTTATTATTGGCCTCTACTCCATTAGGCAATTTCA
The DNA here is from genome assembly GCA_037957365.1 of Torreya grandis. Taxonomy (NCBI): domain Eukaryota; kingdom Viridiplantae; phylum Streptophyta; class Pinopsida; order Cupressales; family Taxaceae; genus Torreya; species Torreya grandis. Next base: position 1,547,203 of record JARHVA010001842.1, read on the forward strand.
TGATGAATCAGTTACCAATTTTGTAGCATGGTGAAGAGGTCTTATTAACCAACTCTCTTTCTCTTTACCCAAACCTGATTTGATTGAAATTTTATCTCAGGGTTGTGCCATACATATTATCCCTACTCTTCAAGTTCAAACTTTTAGGACCTTTGATGAGGCTTTCACTATGACACACAAACTAGAAATCAAAGCCATTGATGAACAAAAATTAAAACTACAGAACAAAAATCTAGATTTAAATACAATGATCTTTCCTCAACCAAAACCACCAACCAATCTAACCATCCCAACACCAGACCAAAGGCATATGCAAAATTGGTTGTCCTTAAAATGGCTCCACCACCCACTATCAACCAACCCAACCAAACCAATTCCTCTAACTCTTCCAACTAATAAAACCAAAATCAAAACTGAGCTACCCCAAAATAATACACTTTGAAAGGGGAATCTTATGCTTCAGTTTTGGATAAATTGATCAAAAGCCAACATCATATAACTTCCTCCAATCAAACCACCCCCCCAAAAAAAATTTATGTGCTTCTCTCCCTACACCTGGTTGGTATAATGAAAATTACCTATGTGCTTTCCACAATGTCATTGGACATGATGTTAGTAGGTACAACACCTTCACAACTATTATCCAAAACTTGATTGATAAGGTAATACTTGTATTTTATAATCCTAATGCACCCCCCAATCAATCCCTTGACATATTTAATTAACCTTTCCTCAATCATGCCCCTTATACTAACTATGATGATGATAAACCAAAATCATCTCATGCTCATGATGTCCATATGATTAATGTCATTATTAGTGAACCTATCATTGAGGAGAATATTATCTCAACTACCTCTTCTACCATTTCAATCATTGATGTGGTAAGCTCACTCTCTATTACTTTGGATACCCAAATAAAGGAAATAACCACCTTCTCTTCTTCACTTGGAGAGATAACAGACTTATGCACCTCTCTTTTGATATAAATACCAAAGGAGACAACCTTTTCTTCAACTACATATTTCTCCAATCCAATTATTGAAGTGGTGGAATTACCCACTATTACTTTGGATGCCCAAACAAAGGAATCAACCATGAACATCACACCTTCTTCCCATATCATAGAACCACCCTTTCTCTCTTTGGAAATCATTCCAAAAGAAGAGATCACTTTACCCACCCCCTTCATGGAGGAAACATCCTACCAAATCTTAAAACCTTTTATCATGGACAAAGGTGAGGAAACCATTCCCTCACCTTAGTTTATGGGCTTAATATTTGAAACTAATGACTGAAGAGTAAACTCATTTACAAACCTTTTTATAGATTATTCCAAAGTCTAGAGGTTAGTTCTCAACCCAATCTAGATAGAGCCACCTTTCAACACTGTCTAGGGCTCCCCTATCAAACCAAACATGTGCCTTAAACCTCACTTTCATCCACCATAAAACCTATCATTACCTCAATACCTTCTGCAAACACTTCTCCCTCTAAAACCATACAAGAATCATCCAAACCACCTCCATATAGAATTGTCAAATCACCTTACACCTGTCTAACCAAACCCATGAAGAATCTAAGAATACTTCTTAAACCCATCCTTACTCACCCATATTTGAAGTTGGACATAACCCCATCTAGTCCACCAAAGAAAACCCTGACCAAACCAACTAAGAAGGTAGAGCCACCCAAACTTCCACCTCAATCTAGAGCCATACCACCTCCTTCACACATAACTTATATCTTAGGATCCCATTCTTCTACCATCCTAAGAGCTCATCCTTATACCAAGATGGTGAAACCTCTCACAAACATCTATTCCTCATCTAGAAAACCTTTTCCTTTTATTCTACCTTTACCTACACCCACCAAATCATCAAACTCCCCATCATTCATAACTAGCCTATCCACCTCTAAATTCCAACCTATATCCAAACCTTCATCATAATCCACTTCTAACTCATCCATCTTAAAACCAACCATAAGCAAGCAATGTCAAATAAAACCATCTACCAAAACCATTCCACCACCCAAAACTTTTGTGGTGAATCCTAATTCTAAAAATGTTTGTACCCCTAAAAGTAAAAACCAATCACCTTAAACACCTCTGATTGAATCTTATTCAACCATTTTATAAAGGTTTTTGCAAAATTATTATTAAGCCTACCATATATCAGACCCTTTGACCCTTCAAAATCAAAACCATCCTAGTTCAATGATAGTTTGATTTGTTCATATGATTGGACACTTTCACACAAAATAGAAAACTATAAATCTGTACAAACATTTATCCATAACTTATGGGATGAGGATGATCTATTATCAGTTGAACCTCCCTTGAGCCCATTACCAACCCAACCACAAAATGAACCCATCCAACACTTACCTATCCTCCACCCTCATCTGAAAGTGAGGAGGAACCGAAGTAGACTTCTAGCCTAACACTTCCCCTTATCCACACTATCCATATGGTTACCCGATCTCAGGCCCAAAATAAGGATAAGGAAAAAATAAAGTGTCCATACCATGGACATACCCTTCCATCCCTCAAACTTTAAACTAAACCCAATCACCCTCACCTTTACTTTCACCTTCACTAAAACTCAAAATATCTATTTTTGGTGCCCCTACCTTCAACCCTTCTAAATCTATCTAGCGAGTAGTTCTTAAAAAACTTCACCAAACACAAGTGAATATGAGCCTTCATGAACTAATCAATAGCTCACCCCATCATCACCAAGCACTTATAGAGGCCCTAAAATCAATAGAAGTTGAACCCAAATACCCTCAACCTCTTGCATCAATTTTTGGAGCCCTTTAGATTTCTACCTTTGTAACCTTCTAGGGTTCAGAAATACCTTTTATTCATTTTGAGGATCTCGATCCTCCCCTCTTTATCACTACATAAATCAATCAAATCTACATCAAAAGGGTGATGATCGATGGAGGAGATAGTATTAACATTATATCTTCTAATTCTTATGACCAACTCCAACTACCTAAGAATATCATGTTAGAAACTACAATGGTCTTCCACTCCTTTAATGATACTATAGGCACTACCTTGGGGACAATCATCTTCCACATCCACTTGGGACCTTAAACAATTCTAAAACTCTTTTATGTTGTAGAAGGCAAGTTCCAATAAAAAATATTACTTGGATGCCCTTGGATCCATCCCATGAGTTGTGTCCATTCCACTTTACATTGATGTTTCAAGTTTGAACATAAGGGTCAAATTGTTACCATAAAATCTAACCCTAGTCCTTTCACATCTTGCAACAGAACATATCGACCCAACGATGTTCTTTTTCCTCTCTCATCCACCTCACCACCAACTGAAACCAATAACACCTCCACCCCTACCATCTATTAACCTTAAACTAGCTCATCTATCCCTTTTTTTAGATCCCCATAAAGGACCCCTTAGAACCCACATTCCAATGTCTCTCACTATTGGAGTATCATCTTTTAACCTTGGATGTTTTCCCTATTTCTCAAGAATATGGGAACCTCGACCATGATCCTAGTTATGATCCCAAAATCATAACCACCATTCCTTTCAACCTTCCTAACCACCAAACTAATTACATTTATGGAGGGCTTGATTAAATACTTCTTGTTTCCATGACTACCTCTTTTATTTGACCATTTACCTCTATTTTTTCCTATCTAGACAAACTTGCATTTGATAAATTATATTTTCATAGGTATACCTATAAGGGATTTGGTCTCAACCTTTATGAACATATACCTCATGATTTACCTTCCATCAAAACCCAAAAACCTCATGAGCTATTTGGCCTTTGCTTTGTACCACTAAAAGAACTAATTGATTCAGCAAAACTGATTGCCACCATTGAGGAAAACATCCCCTCCTCACCAACCCAATCTCCTTCAAAGTAAGAGGATTTTTAAATCCTTCCTCCTACCTTTTTTTAGTCAATACTATTATTTTAATCCCCTAACCTATCAAAAGGATGACCGAATTAAAACCCTTCCTCTCATCCATCTTAAAATGGTAGAAAATGATTCTCTTACCATCAACACCATACAACATCAAGATAATTATTCCATTCTTACCTACCTTGATGCAAGAGATTCTTCTATCTACAAATCCCTTCCTCCTAAGAACCAAAGCATGTTGAATGAATCCACTATCAATGTCAACTTGGGTACTCAAGATAACCCTCACATTATCAAGATTAATCAATCCTTAGATTATATGATGCAAAAATATTACCCTTCCTTCTTCTATGACCAAAGCATAGAATTTAATTGGTCTTATCAAGATATGCCTAGAATCAACCCTTCCATAGCCCTCTACAACATTGTCACCCATATTGATGCTAAGCCTATTCAAAAAAAGCTTCACAGGATGCACCCTTGCATCACTCTTCTAGTCAAAGAAGAGCTTCAACATCTCTTTTTTGTCAACTTCATCCAACCCATTGACTATCTCCAATGGTTTCTAATATCATTCCTATCACCAAGCCCATAGGTGGACTTCACCTTTTTATTGACTTTCATGACCACAACCTTGCTTGCCCAAAGGATGACTTCCCTTTTCCTAGCATCATCCATCTTATTGATCTTATAGTTGACCACAAGATACTACCTCTCATGGACATTTTCTTGAGATATAATCAAATCTTGATTGCCCCCAAGGATGAACACAAAACTTTTTTCATCAACCCTTGGGGAATCTTATGCTACAAGGTCATGCCATTTGGTTTGAATAATGTTGGATAAACTTGTCAATGTGTAATGACCTATATCTTCCATGATCTCATCCATAAAATCATAGAGGACAATGAAGATGACCTCACTTGGAAATCCAAATATCATAAGGATCAACTATTGTCACAATTATATTTGAATGCCTCATCCATTTTAACATCTAACTCAACCCCAAAAAATGTGTTTTTGGGGTTCTATCTAGAATGCTTCTTGGCTTTATTATCTCTCTTTAAGGAACTGAAGTATACCATACCAAATTTAGAGAAATTATAGAGATGCCAAATCCAACCCATCTTAAGCCACTCTACAGCCTATAGTGGAAGATCCAATCCATCCATCACTTCATCTCTCAATTATCTTATAGATGTCAACCCATTCACCATCTTCTCATTTTAAGTGGACTAAGGACTAATAATAAGCCTTTGATTCATTCAGAGAGTACCTTCTTTCTCCACCCATTCTTATCCCTCCAAAAGAGGACCAACGCTTCTACCTTTATATTTCAATTATTGACCATTATTTAGGGGTAATTCTCACTCACTATGATGAACAAAACAAAAAGCAAGTTGTTTACTATATAAGTCAAACACTTATAGAGTATGAGACTCGGTACACCCATTTTCAAAAACTTTACCTCACCTTAGTCTTTGTGGCTTCTATATTTCATCATTACCTTCTCAATCATAAAACTTTTATCATCACCAACACTGACCCACTCAAGTACATGCACTCTAAACCATACCAAAACTAGCATATGGATAAGTGGCTCATACTCTTATCTAAGTTTGACCTTGAGTTCCTATAGAAAAATTTGATTAATGATAAAGTCATTGTTGATCAATTGGATGAATCCCCTTTACCAAATAACCAACTAATTCCTCTTATATTTTTAGATGATTCCATCACAACTCTTTCCTAAGATGACCCCAACTACCAAATGACTATGTTCTTTGATGGCTTGAAATGATAGTGTGATAGGGGTATTAGAGTTATTCTCATTCCCCTTGATGGATAACTTCTTTCCCTTTCCTTAAAACTTGATTTTGAGTGTACCAACAATGTGGTTGAGTATGAATCCCTAGTAATTGGTCTCCAAACCAATCTAACCTTGGGAGTTAAGACCATTAGTGTCTTTAGTCATTCTCAACTTATGGTCAACCAAGTCAATATATCCTATCAATGTAATAATGATGTCTTGTAAAAGTAAAAATAGCTAGTAGATGTACTTTTAGCATCATTTAATCAGTACCTTATCTCATCTATTCCATGATCTACCAATAAGTTTATGGATACAATGGATTCCCTTGATTCTCAAATCCCATCTCAACCTATTGATTCTAAACTCTTTGTCACCATTCATCATTTCATCATACCTTTTTATATCCAATCTAACCTTTCTACCATTTGTAGTGTAGAATAATCTCCATCAGATATTTGGTATGAACAAATCTTTAACTACATGAACCTCAGCATCATTCCTCCTAACCTCTTTAGGAATGCTTGAAGAGATTTTATTTAGATTACCTCTCATTATACCATATTAGGGGGAATCCTTTATAAATGTGATTTTGACGGCCTCCTTATCCATTGTCTACATAGTCATGAAGCTTCCCATGCTATCAAGGAAATGCATGATAGAATCTATGGGGGACACTTTAGCAATTTAGCTTTCACTAAATGTATCATTCACCTTGGATATTATTGGCCCACCCTGAACTAGGACTATTTTGATTATGTAAAGAAGTGTGTTAAATATCAACAACATGAAAATTTACATCACACACCTACCCATGGCCTTTATATTTCCAAAGACTATTTGCCCTTCTTATAATGGGGACTCGATCTTATTAGAGAAACCAATCCTCACTCCTCCTCACAGTGATACCAATCCATTATTACCACCATTGATTATTTCACCAAATGAGTGGAGGTTATTCCTTTTATCTCAACCAAAGCTGACAAGATAGTTGACTTCATCAATCATCATATCATTTATCATTTTGATGTTTCCCATAAGATCATCATTGATAATTGCAAATATTTCAAAAATAAACAAGTCCAAGGTATTTTTGATGAATTTATCATCAATCTAAACTTTTCCTTGCCTTACCATCCATAACCAAATGGATAAGTGGACGCATCTAACAAAATGCTCAACAAACTATTAACCAAAGTAGTTAGTGCTTCAGGTTTGGATTGACACTTACACATGTCTTTCATTTTATTGGTATGTTTCACTAACATTCAAACCTCTACAAGTGCTACCCTTTTCTCTCTAGGGTTTAGGGTAGAGGTAATCTTACCTCTCAAAGTCTATATTCCTTCTCTTCACATATCTTTGCAAGACATCATTTTTGAGAGTGACTATCATCAAGAATAACTAGCATGACTTGAGCTACTTGATGAGCATCACGTTGTAGTGCTTAACCATCTTTATGTATATCAAGAATGAATCAAGTGTACCTATAAAAAACACCTAAAAAAATGAGAATTCAATATCATAGATCTCATCTTAAAGTAAAATCAACATGTAACCAATATGGAGAAAAGCAAATGAGGCAAGTTTGCTTTCAATTGGCTTAGACCCTACATCATAACCCATAAGTATGGATCAGGGGCTTATCATTTGTCCTCTCTTGAAGGTAAACTAGAATTTGAGCCTCTCAATGCTTTGAATCTACATATTTTCTTTTGTTAAAATAAGGATCAAACTCACCTTTTTGTCTAACATAAGCTTGTTCCTTGATTTACAAGATTTTAACCTTCACTTTCATCCGATCACTTTGAGGATAACTGATTACAACATAGAACCATGTGATTAAACATCAAAGTCATAGCCTAATCATAAATATGTATACCAAGGCTCTACCCATAGCATGGTTCTTATGGATACTTTTAATCTCTAAACAAGATGGAATCTTATGATCATTTGTCTCTCAAAACTTTTCCTTTCAACTATCATTAACTTTTTGTGCTACGTTTTTCCCTCGTAAAGTTAAACCTCTGAGCCTAAATATACTTGTCCATGTCTAAGATGAGCATCAAAACAATTTTGGATACCAATATCTCACGTGGCTCACATGTTTCTAGCATTGCAAGCTATTCCCTTGTAGGACAGCTACCAAATAAATAAATCCAAAACTTAGACCATTCCCTTGAAGGATGGATAAGTCAAATTTGTCAAAGTAATCATTTGAAGCTTCCTGCATTGATCAGCTTCATAACCTATCAAAATAAAATCAATAAAATACCCAATATCAAAATTAGAACAAGCTATCCCAAGAAAGTTACAATTAGCTTTCATATCTAGCACTAGTATACTTCCTGCATCGATCAGTCTAAACCTTGCATTAAGACATAGAATTGTCTAATTTTTTCTTAGGACACCTATAGAAGGGGAAAACTAACCCACATAATTTACCTTATCTAACACCCATCATCCATCACCTATGTTTCATTTATACCATCCACAAATTAAGGAATTATGAGCTTACTTGACACAATATGATCAAGAAACATTTTTTTATCAACCAAAGCATGCTATTGCAAAGCATTCAAAAGGCTTATGTTCTTTAAGCCAATATAATTTTGGTTTTTTAGGTCCTTACCAACAAAAAAACATCATGACTTTTTCTTATCCTCTCATCATTGGTTTATGTAGACATATGTCTCATGATTCTTATCTTTTGCCCATATCTAGTTTATTATCTAACTTACTTTATGTGTTTTCATTAAATCCTTAACCATAATCACAACAAATTTCCATGATCATAAACACCAAACATAAATAATGAGCATAACATTATGAACCATATCCAGGAACCACATCCTATGTATAATCAAAACAGCATGAACCACATCATATATCTATCTATAAATCATCAATATCATCCTATCCATTTACCATAAACATCATATAATAATAATCAAACCATCCATAATTATAAACATCAACAAAACAAAACATCATCCATAATCATCACATGCCTAAGCTATTAAGTCCACATCTCATAAGTATTAAGCATAAAATATGTTACCCATAAACCATGATCATAACCATAACTATAAACCATATATTACATCTATATGTCATCACAAAACATAATGAATCACATCATCATATACATCATGTCATCAAAATAAATAATACATGTAATAATGTATATTTATCTCTCTCAAAACATGTACATCTCACTGTATCGACATGTAAGATAATATCAAAATCATGTACATCTATATCTATAAAACACAACACAATATATCATATCATACCCCTATGGCACCAATACCACTAAACCCACCTAAAATACCTATGCCATCTAGTGGTGGTCCTCCTCAGATGCCTACTTGTCCACTCAAAAATGTGACCCACTGACCTGGAATCACCATAGTTTCCCCACCTCCTAAATTGACTCCATAATCAACCCTTCGAGGCTGCTTAAGATATTATGCAAGCACTATGGCCTCATAATATGTTAAATCCTCCACTATGGCTAAGCACCATGATGTAGGGATGGTACTTGGTGGTCTTATTGGTGTTATCATTTCTCTTATCCTTTGTTTCAAGGTATCCCTCTTCTGGGTCACCAAGCCTAGTGATGTCTTGGCCTGATCTCTCTCACCTATCATGGTGGTGACCTGACCCTATAATGTCATAATATAGCCATGTAATGTGTCCAACTACCCCTATAACCCTATAATTTGTGCCTATGTAGCAACTAGTGTTGCCCCTACCTATCCATTAGGGCCACCTCCCTATACTTATATCTATGGACCTCCACCAACTAGATCCACATCCATAGCCTATCAGCTCCCATCATCCCACCCAAAATCATTAATTGCATATCACACTTGATAACATGTTGCATATCCATAAAAAAAACCAACATCATCTATCACTTCTCTCATAGGTAGCTCCTCGTGATCTAACACCACCTCCACTAGTTGTGGCTCATGTAACAAAAACTTAGCATCCTCCCTCTTATACCTCAGAAAAGGACATAAAATCCCTTACACTAGGTTGTATTACCTCCAAACTTTATCAAATGGTATGAGCTTAGTCTCACCCTCTCTCTTCCCATAGATCCAGTTCCAACTCTGTAATGATAATGTATGATAGCCATAGAGGCCCACCTAGGAAAGACAACATACAGCTTCTAAACCACATCACCCATAACCAAACCATCCATTACATCCCTAAACTAGTCAATATCCCTCACTCTTCCTCTAGCCCCTATCAAGGCATAGTATCCCCTCCATTGCATGAAACCCACTCTAGAATCCATCTGAGCGTAGCCCTCCCATTGTAGCTCTAAAGGTCTCAAAACCCTAATATGCTCATATGCTTAATAATGGAGCACAAACCCCACATTGATCCTATATCATCTATGAGCTCAAAATGCCTAGAGTTACCTATATATTTAAACTAAAAAAACTTGTTCCCACCCAAACACTATCCTCTTGAGAAACATATCCACCAACACACCCAGTAGTAGATAAGGAAAATACTCACTGATCAAATAAAGAAATGAAAGATAGGACACTACCATCATTATCATCATAATCATCAAATGCCTCTCATATGGATCCCTCTGATACAATGGCCCATAGTAAAAACCACTATAATTTTAATTTTTAAGGGTCTGATCCTCATTGTATAAGAGCTCCATCTACTCATCCCTCTCCTCACTCTCAATATGGTAAACTATCTCCCCTCAAATAGGTATCTATGTAATCCTATGAACATCCTCCAATAGGATGGTCATATCTCCTATCAACAATTGAAACATATTCATGGTTGAATCTTATCTCTTGATGAGGGCCATAATCATCATCGCATCTTGTGACAAGTATTGATAGTATCTCATAACTCTAAGACCAACCTCCTCAATATGTGTCTAATTTTCCTGATTCATCCATCCATGGATCTCCACAAAGATCTTAGGAATTTGATCCCTCATCTAGATCTGATCTCATGATTACAAAAAGTTAAGTTAGCATGCACACTTAGTTTTCCATTACCATTGCTAATTTTCATTCACTTCATTTATTCTACCTACATCAACCTCTTTATCGACCTAAACCCACCTGAATCAATCTATTTCCAACACTAACCCATAACCATTACCTCTACAACATTACCTCTAGTACTTGAAAGTGACCCTCACCCACAAATATTTTAATACCTACCCTAACTCATCGAACCAAACATCTAATACTTTTGTCAAATTAACACCTACCCTAAACCAACAAATAGTATCACATACCACTTTTACTTGGCACCTACCATATACTAACCAACCATTAACATTTTAAATACTAAAAATATTTTAAAAACCAACCATTTCTTTATTTTTTATTAAACACACCTTCCCTAATCACTTAACTGTAAATGGTCACCATGACTGTAGATGGTCAAATGACCTTTATGCTTCAATGGTTAACCATCGATGGTCAAGTATGACCATCGACAATCAGGTCAAACCATCGATGGTCATTATGTGTGACCACTAATGGTAAATCACTTAACCTTACCTTCTAAAAACCAAACAAAACAACACAAATTTAGAAAATAAATTACCTATTTCTATCCTATGCCCCACCACCAACCCAAATCCTCCCTCAATTTCAAATTTCACCCAATAATTTTTCCAATCACATCCAAAACCTAAATCTAGGTCAAAACCTTACCCAAATTCAACTATCAACTAACCAAAATCAACTAATCTATCAAATTTTGAAACATACCTTACCTCATTCATCATCTATTGTTGAGGACATAGCCCACATCTTACTATTTGACCACATCCTCATCCACCCTACATCTCTGGCCCTGGTAGATCACCTCAAACACCCACCTCCAACCAATCAACAATCACCAACTTATCCAAATACTCAATCTACCTTTTCACACAAAATGCTAAATCAACAACTCACTAGAATGCATGAAAAGCATGAAAGTCAAATATCAAAAAGTGAAAATGAAATTTCATTTTCACTTTTTATGTTTTGTGGTTTTAGGGTTTCCCCCTAACCATCGATGATGATGGTAGCCACCGATGGTTGAGTGTGGGACCCCTGACCATTGATGGTCAAGAAACCCACCTTTAAACTTCTTTTCAAGGAACCCATACCTTAGTGCCCAACTTTTTGGAGATCCTCTTCTCTACCAAACTATAAACTAACCTTCAAAGAGCACCCTCTCTGACCAACCAACCACCTAACCATGTCCACCTTGGCATTGGCCATTTTGGCCCAAACTATTGCATATTTTGTGATGACCTTGATTCACTCCTTTTTTGTTGTACCAACCAAACTTACCATGTTGAATAATTAAATTTGCACCACCTCATGCACAACTAGACCATTTTTTTGAAGGGAGAAATTTCTACCTTAAATACCTATGAAAACACCTACCCTATCTAGAAGCTTTGATAAGAATAACTCAATCAACTATGACCAATGTTGTGTCTCGATTACCCCATCATCAATCCTTCTAAAATAGACCTTATTTTTACCAACATTGACAACCTTAATCTTTACACGATCTTGGCTATTGCACTTAGTCATATTTTCATATGTTTGCATTTCAAATGTCCATCTCCTTTTTATCACTAACCTCAAAACTCATCATAAATTGCTTATAAAACCTTGACTCAATTTTGGTTTCACCTCATGAACCCCTAGTTTGAGGGGGAACACTTCATCCAATACTTGAGGCAACTAGACCTTCAACAAGCAATCCATTTTTGTTTTGTATCTTATAGGTATAAACTACATAATAAAAAGGGGCAAAATATAGACACTAGAAAACCACACACAAGGGTTCTAGATGTCAAAATGCCTTAAAAATCCCCTAGGGACCACCTAAACCTTATTGACCCACTAAGTAACCCATCAGACCTTGGGTCTAGTTAGCTACTTAGCTAATTAAACTCACTAAACTTACTAACTAACCCTTTACCAACCCATTTTATCCTACTTTTCTAGACACTCAACCACCGATGGTCAACTTGATCATCGATGATTAGGTCCTCACCTTTTTAACACATTACCACCTATGTGAAAGATAACAAAGTATAATTTAATATGTTCTCCATATTTAGTGCTAAAAAACTCCCAAGCATCTAATTTAGTAAGCTAACCTCTTAGGGAACCTTCTATCTTCCATCTCTCTTTACCTATAAAAGGAGGGGAGTAGGAGGTGAAAAAGAATCTAGTTTTTTTATCAAAAAAAGACATTCACTTTCAAACATTCTAGCATGTAGGTGATCTAGCTTCTAGCTAATCAACCATTCTTTTAGAAAATAAGTAACTGAAATAAAAATCCAAACCTCTACCACAATTTAGGCAAAGTATCGTTACTCTACCAAATTTTCTCCATCTATCAACCATCAACCATTTATCAAGAAATAGGTATATATGTAGTTTATTTTCGTTATTCTAGGTTTTAACCTCTCTCCCCCATCAGATCTTTTTAATATCTTGATTTCTTGCTCCTTGACCCTTAACCAAACCCCTATTTGATCAATGAATCATTTTGTAACTCCTTTTGAGTATATTTAGTATTCCATAGGCAATCACTGATAATCAACGTAACCTTTAATGGTTACCTCCAACCATCAATGATTACCTAACCAATGATGGTCAGCATAATCATCGATATTCACCCTGACCATTGATGGTCACTATGGTAAGAAATAATAATAAATTATTTCTAAACCCTTACCCCCAAGCAAATTTGACTTTTTGTGTCCCTACCTATTTACAGGCCCTTACCTATTTTTTTGAACCTGACCTAATCTATTTTAGCAATAGAATTGATCCTACTAAATTTAGTTGTTTTCTCTATCAAGCATTCAGTTTCTTCTTATATTTCATTTCATTCACTTTTTTTTATTTAGTTTTATTACTTTCATTTTATCTCTTACAACTTAACTGTTATCAAAGATTGGATTGATAGCCTCCTAACAAGCTCACACTTCTTGGATCTAGTTCATGTTAGGTAGTCCACCTTACTATCTTTCTAATAATAATTTTTTCTAGTGATTTCTTATCTATAGGTCATCCTTCTACGATAAAAAGGATCTCTCCACACTCATCTAGATCATGTGTGCATAACAACCAGGTTTTTCTACCATACCCTTATTACTAGTTTCTTATCTTCTTCCTAAATTAAGAAATGAGCATAAATTAAGAGAAATAAATGGACATATAGAGATTAGATAAGATCGATCAACCCAATCTCTATTACAAAGATAAGGCATTTTTGAATGAGTATAAACATAAAATGAAGTAGATTTCATGGAAATTTCCATCTCGATATTGCCAAACCCTAAAGAGGAAGGAGAATGGAAAAATGTTAGAAATAAGAAAAAGGCAAAGTTAAAAAGGGTTTGAAACCCATAATAATGTCTCTATGATCTAATAAAGAAAATATCATGAGAGACTCCCATTTGGTATCCTTTTTGTTTTTTTTTTATGTTGGGCATCATCTATTATGTTGAGCATGTTCATTGATATTTGGTTAAGATTGATTTTAGAGTGAGCATGTTGTACTAAATCATGAATGATAAATAAGCTGTGTTTGATAGATTGATAAGATATGGCACATTTGTAGGTTTTTAAGGACAAATAAGAAGTTGTGAGCCATCCATAAGTGTCTTTATGAAGTCCTGATATGTCATTTCATCATTTGTAAAGAGGAACATGCATATTATAGCTTAAGAGAAGCCAAACCATCACTACACATCATGCATATATGTATGATCTAGTAGGTTTATGCATTTATAATAGGTACTCATAAAGTCAATAGTGGGAAAAAAATTCATGGTGATGTTATCTATAGTGCCAAGAAGGTACGCTAAAGATTTAGAGTCTCGAAGTGTTTTTTAGATTGAGATATAAATCTTCTAAGTTGATCTAGAAGACTATGATGGGACAGAGACTATCAAGTTTAAGTCTGAGGTCAACTAGTCAGGAGATCCAATGGTGTGTATTAAATCATAGATCTTGATCCAATGATGTGCATAAAATTTAATATGTCAAATAATAAATGTGTTAGTGACATGTGTCACATTTTTGAAGCTTGAACAAAAGATAATTAGTGAGTGTATGATCATGTAGTCTAAAGATCGATGAAGTGACTTGAGTTAAAGAGTCAATGTGTGTAGAAGTCATGTGAGACTACCAAATGGTAAAATCATGGTAGTTCAGAATGAAGATCAATGGTGAGTGTTGCGAGGTAAAGTCCAAGTTGATCCATAGAGATTGATGGTTTGTATTTGGTCAATGTTTCTAGGGTGCATGAGATGAGGTCAACATGTCCAATGTTTAACATCTCTTCATTGACTATTGGAATTTGAATATTCAAATTTGAGAGTGAGTGCCAATCTATAGTTTTTGAGCTATAACTTTTGATATATGAAAAATTTGATCATGGTGTAAAAGGTAAAGTTGTAGATGATTTCAAGAACCACTCGATAACCTAGTTATAAGGTATGAAGGTTTTTATATTCAAAGTTATGGATCTTCAAAATTGACTATTTATTCATTAATGGTGCCACTATGTAAAAAATATGGTTTGAAGTAATATGTGCTTTAGTAGAAAATTGTTTTGGTGGGAGCAATCATTTGAAGATATCTTAGAGGTCATACAGAGTGGACCCATGTATTTGAAAGATATCTTGTGCTCTTATTTTGCTTGATTAAGTGTTAAAAATGGTAATAGGTCTCCATGAGACCTATGTGCTAATTGAAAGGTGTAACTACTTATGGGTGACCCATAGATGCTATGGTCAACCTATGACAATGTATTTGATCTATGTGTTAGAATGTTATATGTCTTAAGGGTCAAGGCAAGTATTATCACCAACCTATATGTTGATATTCATGAATAATTTATAATAGGTGAATATCAATATAGTGGTTTTTAGACTTGTGTGTGCATGTGTTGAGAGAGCAGAAGATAGAGACAAAGGAAAAATATCAGAGAGAATGTGATCAATGGATGGATTGAAGTAAAGAGAAAATTGATGATGAGTGAAGAAGATTAGAGAGATCCAAAAAGGTGTTTTATATGCATTTCTTGTATGATCAAGGTTGTGTGTGTGTGATGAGTTGAAATAAAGGTGTTATAAATTTTATCTCCAATCAGATTAGTCTATAATCAAAATTCTAGAGTTGCTGATTTAATAAGGTGTTATCTAGGTGCTTAACATTTAGAACAAGCGGTTGCTTATTCACATGTAGGGTTGGGTACTCCTTGTGAAGTTGGTACTTAACTAAAAGGGTCTCATGTTTTTGATCATCTTATAGAAAAAGAATTTCATGTGTTTACAGTATTAAGAGCGGGTTTTATTCCCCAAGAGGGTTTCCCATGTAGATCTTATGTTATGTGTTTGATATTGTATCATCTTGCTTAGTCATTATTATGAACATATTGTATTATTTATTAATGGTTTTGATCATTGATTAAGAGTTTTAAAGAATTTATTTTGAAGTTTGAAATATCCTACATCAATGACTCACCCCCTCTCAGTGATTGTACCTTCAATAATTGGTATCAAATCAGTACCTTCATTATAAGCTTAGCCACTTAAAGGTGGTATAAGGTACACATGGCAAGTCAATAAATGTAGGGTTTATCTACAAATCAAGCATCATTGTCTAATGGGTCAAATTATGTTTTCTAGAGTAAAAATATGAGGACATACATTATGTATCTAGGGCGTTATATTTGGTAATCTATCATAGATGGTTACACTACACCAACTACTCTTCTAACTAGTGTTGATGATAAGAAGTTGAGTGAGAATAATTCTAAAGATATGAATGATATCATTTGTTGTCTATCTGACGCTGAATTCACCAAAATGATTCTTTGTAAGTCTACCAATGAAATTCGGGTCAAACTACAGACTATCTATGAAGGAGACTCAAAGGTAAAATTGGCCAAGTTATAGACCCACCAAAGATAATTTAAAGGTCTCAAAATAAAGGAAGAAGATTATATGGCATCTTATCTTCTAAATGTTGATGAGGTAGTAAACATGGTCAAAGCTCTTGGAGAGGTGATTCATGAAGCTACTGTAGTAAATAAAGTGTTGAGGACTCTTACTCTCAAGTTTGATTTAAAGGTTTTAACTATATAATAAAGTCATGATATTATTTAGTTGAATATGGATGAACTGTATGGCATCCTTACTGCCTATGAGATGAGAGATGGTGAGAACAAACCTCTTAAAAAATAATTAACCTTCAAGGTGTTCAAAGAGACAAAGGATAAGAAGAACAAGTTAAGTCTTGAAGATTTTGATCTTGATGAAGATCAACTTGAAGCCATTATTGCAATAAAATTGAATGTAGGATCAGGTAAGTATGAAGAAAACTTCCTTTCAAATGTTTTTCATGTGGTAAACCTAGTCATTTTGTAGCTAGATGTCCAGATATAGACAAGTCTAAACACAAAAAAGCTAATAAGGATTTTCATAAGGATTAACATAGGAAATTCAAGTGTCCTATAAAGTAAAAAACGTTATTCAATAATAAAAATGGAAGAAGAAATAATATAAAGTTATTAAGAACCCTTACCATGAAGAAGATAATAACTCATCCATAGAAGAAAAAGTAAACACATCTGATAGTGATGATTCTTTTTATAATAAGGACATGGAGACATTATTAATAGCTCTTAGTGATCATGAAGGTGAATAATATTTAAGTAGATATTTATTTGGTAGAGATAGCTCAAAGTAAGAAGATGACAAAGTCACTCTTGAAGATAAATAGCTAGATACTATGGAATAAATGAAGATACTACAAGGAAAAAATAGGAAACAAGATTACTTGATCAAATCCTACGAGGAGCAAATTATAATTTTTGAAGGAAGGCTGAGTAATGAAGTCAAGGAGCATGATAATATCAAACAACAACTTGAAACTCAGGTTTGTACTCTTAATGAATAAGTAAAGAATAAGGATGAAGAGTGAATAATATATAAATCAGAGATAGAGTCCTTGCAGATAAAACTAAGTTAAGATATGAGCAAAGAAATAGCTGACTATTTAGATAATAAGGATGAATTAATGAATTCTCTTGAAGATATAAATATTTAGAAGAAAAATAACAAAAATATGATGTCACAAATCAAGGACTATGAAGATAAATTCAATGTGTTTGAGGTAAGAATAGATGAAGGCACCAAGGAGCATGAAGATTTAGTCAAGCATCTCAGTTGTCAGTAGAAAAACTTGTATACAAGCCTAAAATATAAAGGAGGTGAATATTCAAGGTATGTGATTGAAAATGAGTCTTTAAAATATGAGTTAGATAGAATATCTTGTAATGTGAATGAATTTATGAAGTTTGAAAAGAGCTCAAATAATCTTGACAATTTTCTGACTAGTCAAAAGC
This sequence comes from Torreya grandis, assembly GCA_037957365.1. Lineage (NCBI taxonomy): Eukaryota > Viridiplantae > Streptophyta > Pinopsida > Cupressales > Taxaceae > Torreya > Torreya grandis. The sequence continues at coordinate 1,565,360 of JARHVA010001842.1, forward strand.
ATGCAAGGGATAGAAGTGGTCTTAGATACAAAGAAGAACAAAATAAAGTAACTTAAGACAAGATAAAATCTGATGTGAACAAGGACAATTAGACTTTGAAGATCAATCATCAGTCAAGGAATGAAGGTATTGGCAGAATGAAGACAAATCAGATCAAACAACTGAATGCTATGAGGTATCCAAATTTCAATGGTTATTATTACTCTTGTAGTTAGTTTGGTCATAGGTAAAAATATTATAAAAGATAATAAAGGGATTAATTTGCATATAATTATTAGAAATAAAATATAAATCATGAAGAACATTATCACTCAAGATAGTCAACATGTTCTTAAGTAAATAATGACATTTTTTTCTATAAGTGTCAAGGATTGGGTTATATTCCAAAGTTTTGTAATATATTCATTAGGGGACCAAATGATCAGGTACATAATCATGAAGATTCAATATCACAAGGTATGTAAAATCTAATAAACATCATTTGTTTCAATTTTCATGAGAGTGGTCACATAGTAAGGTTTTGCAAGCATGATCAATATTCTAGCTCAAAGATTATCAATCCTATCGTGAAGAGAAGGAGTCATAGTGAATGGATGCCTAAATAGGTAAATGAAAATAAAATTCAAAGTAGACTATTTTCCATGTCAAAATAGGGAACAAGTTCAAGAATTAAGGAATACGTCTTATCTGCCCAAATGGACAAGGAAATTAAGCATGATCCTAATATAAAAGAAAAGAATAAATTTGAGAACTCATTCAAAGAAAATATAAAGATGAGTAAGGACATCAAGTCAAGTAAGAGAATGGAGATATGGTAGTATCTTGAGTTTTTTGATCTTTAGTCCCTCTATGAAAATTGGGTGTCTGTACCTATGATTCTTAGGAGACATATGCCATGTGTGAAAGTAGGTGTATGTGTTCTAGGTAATGATCAAAATGACAATCAGTAGAAAGGGATGTTCTTTTTAATTTGATAATATGAAAGGTATGCATTTAATAAATGGGAACATGTGTGAGATGTTTCAATTTCATAACATATGACATAAGATGGATCTTGATGTTAGGGGGAGCTTTCTAAGCTCTGTGAGTAGTTTTCCAAGTCCAAGGATTAGAGAAGTTTAAGTTCATATTGGTGCATGTCATAGGGGGAGTAATTGATTCATTTGATTGAATATATGTAAGTATTAAAATCATCATAAACACTATTTTAATGCACACATGATGTCGAGGAAAGTTTTTTGGCATGTTGAGGAAGAGACCCTTTGTCATTAATGTCAAATGGGGAGAACGATTAGAATGGAGTTCAATTGAAGTCATTATGAGGGTGTTTTTCCATCAATGATAAAGGGGGATATTGTTGAGCATGGTCATTGATGTTTACTTATCATTGATGTAAAATACAACATGTTGTACTAATTCATAAATGACAAAGAAGTTGTGTTTGATAGCTTGGTGAGATATGACACATTTGCAGGTTTGTAAGGATAAAGAAGTTGTGAGGCATCCATAAGTGTCTTAATAAAGTCTTGATATGTCATTTGATCATTTGGAAAGAGGAACATGCACATTCAAGATTAAGAGAAGCTAGATTGTCACTACATGTCATGCATATATGTATGATCCAACAAGTTTGTACATTTCTTGTAGGTACTTAGAAAGTCAATAGTGGGAAAATGTTTTCATTGTGATGTTTTCTACAGTTCCAAGAAGGTACCATGAAGATTTGAAGTCCTGAAGTGTTTTCTATCTCAAGATATAAATATTATATGATTCTATAGTATACATTGATGGGCTAGAGACCATTAAGTTTAAACAATTTGAAGTCTGAGGTCAACTAGTCAATAGATCTAACCGTGGACGTTAAATCATAGATCTTGATCCAATAGTGCACATAAAATTCAATATGTCAAAGAATGTACATGCTAATGACCTGTGTCACCTTCATGGAAATTGTAAAGAAGATAAATGATGAGTGTATGATCATGTAGTCAGAAGATTGATGGAGTGAGTCGAGTCAAAGAGTCAATGTGTGTAGAAGGCACTTGGGGCTATCAAGTGGTACAATCGTGAGAGCTCAGATCAATGATCAACGGCGAGTATTGCAAGGTAAAGATTAGGATAATCTATGGATATCAATGGTTTGTATTTATTCAATGTTAATAGGGTGCCCAAGAAGAATTCAACATGTCCAATGTTTAATAGTTGCTTAGTGACCATTAGAATTTGAATATTTGAATTTTTGAGGGAGTACTAATCTATAATTTTTGAGCTAGAACTTTTGATATATGCATAATATGTTCATGGTGTAAAAGTAAAAGTTGTAAAATAATTAAAGACACATACAAAGAACCTAGTTATAAGGTCTAAATGATTTTATAGTCAAAGTTATGGAGCTTCAAATTTGACTATTTATTCCTTAATGGTGCTATTATGTACAAAATATGGTTCGAAGTAAATTGTGATTGACAGAAGAGTATTTTGGTAGGAGAAATCATTTTAAGATGTCTTAAAAGTCATATGTAATGGACCCATGTATTTTAAATAGATCTTGTGTTCATTTTTTTCTTGATGAAGTACTAAAAAGGGTAATAGGTCTCCATGAGACCTATAAGGGCTACTAAGGCCTAATTGAAAGTTGTAGTTGCTTAAGTGTGACCCATATATGTAATGGCCAACCTATGACAATGTATTTGAGTTATGTGTTCACATGTTATATGTCTTAATGGTTAACACAAGTATTATGGATGACCTAGATGTTGATATTCATGAAGACTCTATAATAGGTGGAGACCAAGACAATGGTTTCTAGACTTGTTTGTGCATGTTTTGAGAGAACAAAAGATAGAGGCAAATGAAAGAGATCAGAGAAAGTGTTCTCAATGGATGGACTAAATTAAATATTAGATTGATGATGAGAGAATAAGATTAGAGAGATCTAGAAGGGTTTTTTGGAAGCATTACTTGTATGAATAAGTTGTGTGTGTGTGTGTGTGTGTGTGTGTGTGTGTGTGTGTGTGTGTGTGTGTGTGTGTGTGTGTGTGTGTGTGTGTGTGTGTGTGATTAGTTGAGAAAAAGGTGTTATAAATTGTGTCTCCAATTAGATTGGTCTGCAATCATAATTTTGTAGTTGTTGATTTAATAAATTATTGTGTGGGTGCTCATATGTAGAACAAGTGGGAGCTTGTTCACACTTATGGGCAGGTGCTCCTTATGAAGTGGGTGCTTCACTAAAAGGGTCTCATGTTTGTGATCATATTATAGGATAAGTAGTCTATGTGTTTATAGACTTAAGAGTGGGTTTTATTTCCCAAGAGGGTTTCCAACATAGATCTTATGTTATGTGTGTGATCTTGCATCATCTTGTTTATTCATTATTATGAACATCTTGTATACTGTATCAATGCTTGTGATCATTGATTAAGAGTTTGAAAGAATTGCCTTTGAAGTTTTAAATATCTTACATCACTGATTCACTCCCTCCTCTTAGTGATTATACCTCCAACATATTATTGAAAATCTTGGCATTTGTGGCCATTTTTTTGCTACTTTTTAGTTGTTCTTTGGCTGATTTTCTTCAGTCTTTTGTTGTTGATCATATTGTTATATTTTGCTAGTGTGGTCTTAGATTTGTGTTTATCTTCTATGGTAAGGGTACCTAGTTAATAAAAACTAGTCTTTATCTTTAATTAAAAAAACAAAGGATCATTTCAAAAACAAGCATTCAAAGAAAACACATTTAAGATAACTAATTTACACAATATGCAAAAGGATAATAAAATTGAAAGTGAGATTCTAAGGGTAGTAATTTAACACAAGCTAATCATATTACCTCTTTTACAAACCCACAATAAAATAAAATATTATTTTCAAAATCATAGAAAGTAGGGGCATCACACAGACCATTTTTTGTCCCTAGAAAAGAAGATTCAGTATATGGTTTATCATGGTGATCTTACACTCGATAATTATCACTTGGAGATATGAAAGGTCTCAAAATATGTTCAAATTGTTTAGATTTGGTCATAGAATCCCACCATTGGCTGACAATGCCCCAAAAGAATTTAGAAGCAAAATTAGTAATACCTACTGGATCTAAATGGGCATTGATGGTGATAACTCGCATAGAGTTGCACTAGGCTAAAATCTCATTTAGTGGATTTAACAATTCATTAATATTGAGGTACCAAAGCTGTAGTTGGACATGAGTCCTCTACATGAGGGTAGTATTGGGATATTTTTTGTGTGGTTTGAAATTGGGATTGAGTTTAGCTCTATAGGTTAAAATTTTAATGGAGGGTTCATAATTAGCCTGATCCATTAGCTACTCTATTTCATTTATTAATAAATGAGTTTGCTCCTCTAGTTGTAAATCATGAACTAGAATCAAAGAAATGGCTTTTAAAAATGGAGCTTTATGATCTAAAATAATTTGATGCTTTTGCTAAACAATTTAGAGAATTGGCATATGAAAGCAAGAGCTTTTCTTCCACAGAGATCAAGATCAAGTTTTTGCATGCTTTACCATATAATCTTATTGATAGATTTATTGCTTATATTGATCTAAAAGCTCTAACCATAGAAGATCTCTCTCTCTCTCTCTCTCTCTCTCTCTCTCTCTCTCTCTCTCTCTCTCTCTCTCTCTCTCTCTCTCTCTCTCTCTCTCTTCTATGATGGCATTGATTTTGTCAAGCAACAGGCTATGTGTTTAGTCTCTAAAACTAAATCCATCCAAAAGCTCACTAAGAATCAAGCCTCTCAAATCACTCCAACATTCCCTGAAATAGCCCCTTTCAGCTGTCAACCATTTGTACAACCCTGAAAACACTAGAAGCAATGCCGCAAACATATTTTTTATAAGTGTTGCTCTTTTCCTCATAAGGAATTCCTATGATCCTCCTCAATGTTTCCTAAACAAACATCACACCACTTGTCCTCTATCTAAACAACCTATTTGCTACATCTATCATAAACCTGGCCATATTGCACCCCAGTGCCACTACAAAAATCCTATAGTCTAAGCTATTTTCACCTCCAACATAGCAGCGTGGTGGGATATTATTGATTCTAATGAAAATCTTTATCTACAAGATGACATCTATGAACCAATTCTAGATGATTTCCCTGAAGATGATTCAGATGATAATGATGATGCAAATGCTCTCAAGTCATTAGCTGATGACTTGGAACAACCACTCACCAGCATGCAATGACCTTGGTACCACTCACGACACCATGATAATTTATAGCTACCATATGAAGCACATGGTACTTGGTCTCGCCATCACCATGAGATATTAGAATGAGATACAAGACCATGAACCAGAGGATACTCTAGAGGAGAAGGGTCAATTAGAGGGAGACAGCCCTCAATGTCATGAATACCTCCAACATTGCAAAGGCCTCAACATCCTCCTTTGTAATACCAAGGCTCTTTCAAGCTTAGTGCCTCTTGGATCAAGAACAAGTTCACCAGTATAAAACCCCCAAGAGAAATCCCAACACCTATAATAGAGCCACAATGGGATATCTTATTTCCCACAAAAAAGGAAGAAAAGGATGAAGAAGTAGAAAGTTCTTTCTACTCATATTAGGATTATTGTCCAGGTGAATGCAGTAACCTAAAGGAAGAAGAAGAAGTCATCTACACTAAGAAAGCTATTGTACAAGATCCAGGGAGACAAAAATTGGTATGTACTAGTATTCCTCCCTTAGAAATACCACAGCCAGCCTACCTTACTCAGTTAAAAAATGGAATGTTTGCTCAATTTATAACTCTAGAAATTAATGGCAGACTAGTGGATGCCCAAAAAAATATAGGAGCTTTTCTCTCATTTGCAAAATCACAAATAATCCATGATTGGAAGACATTAGATGAAGCCTTAGCTTATAAGAGCTTAGATGTCTAAGGGAATAGTTTTATTTGCAATCAGTATAAATACCAACAAACCCTTAGGATCCAAGATAAAATCTTCCAATGTGATTTATTTGCTTTAGATAGTATGCCTGTAGATATTCTACTAGGTGGTGCTTTTATAGATAGATACTCTCCTTATGGATCCACTACTAAGAGTATCATGTTTACCATAGATAATGAAAGGCTCAAAATTTGTCATTTCATTTATGCAATTAAGCATTTCCCTAGTTCAATGGCCCAAATTCTTGAACTAGTAATCCCTATTGACATATAGATCATAAGAAATAAGATTAGAACCACTATTTGTTCTGATAACCCTCAACAATTTTGGTCCAAATCTATGCTCGAGATGAATATCCAAATCATCGAAGGTAAACACATGAAGATTGGGAAAAAGATCCCAATACCAACACAAGACTACAATGATATGGAACTACAGATCAAAGAAATAGAAAGTAATGGTTTCATTGAAAAATCAACTTCTCCTTACTATTGCTATGCCTTCATGGTAAATAAGCATTCTAACAGAAGAAAGGAAAGAAAAGAATGGTCATCAATTATAGACCATTAAATGCCATTACTCAGTCTTTTCCATATCTAATTCTAGATAAAAGCTATCTATTGGAGAAAGTAGCAACCTGTAAATACTTCTCCCAGTTTGACTGCAAGTCAGGCTTTTATCAGATTAGGGTCAAAGAAGCTGACAGAGAAAAGATGGCATTCATCTGCCCATTTAGCAATTATCAATGGACTATTATGCCATTTGGATTAATGAATGCTCCAGCATTCTACCAAGCCCATATGGATAAAATATTTAAAGGCACTTAACATTTTTTGTGTGTATATATTGATGATATTATTATTTTTAGCAATTCTCCTTTTGAACATTGCTCTCACGTCACAATATTATTGGAAATGGCAAAAGATGTAGGCATAGTCTTATCAGATACAAAAATCCAACTCTGTAAGATAGAATGCAATTTTCTTGGAATGATCATCCAATATTTTAAACTACAAGTTTAACCACACATCAAAGAAAAAGTCATCAATTTTATAGAAAAGATCGATAAGTCTAAACTTCAAGCATTCTTGGGATTATTAAATTATTTAAACAACTTTTATCCTAACTTTGGTGAAGACAAGTTTATTATACAAGAACTTATCCAAAAAAGAAAGCTTTCCTATGGAAAGAAGAACATACTACTGTTGTTCAAAAAATCAAATCAAAAGTAGCATTACGTCTAGAGCTTCATATCCCAATATTAGATGACATGCTGGTTTATACTGATGCCTCTGACACTACATGGGGAGGAGTACTTGTTTGTGTACATAAAAATAAAGAATTTATTTGTGAATTCTCTAGTGGATTTTTTAGTACCGATGTTCTAAAATGGATCTCTTTTGATAAAGAGATCTATGCTTTAAAGAAATGCTTAGAGAAGTTCATGTTAAAACTTCTTCATCTGTTGCATTTTATTGTAAAAATCAATTGCACTAGATTTTTGACCTTTAGAGAAAAAGACCATGGTCGGAAAGATGGTCATGGAAAATATGTTAGATGGTAGGCTTTCTTTAATTAGTTCAATTTTTTGATAGAACATATTAAATGTACTGATAATACTATAGCCGATTGGCTCAACATAAATCCACTTGCTACACTTATGCATCAACCCATTCCTGGTTTCAATCTGACCTGAATATATAATCAAGGATTCACCTCAATAAACATCCTTTTCCAAGAATAAATCCTTAGAGAAGGGTTGCATCCAAGGTATACCTAGATTTTTATATAGCTAGCCAAGATCTACAAATGTCTTCAGCAACAACAATATAAGCAAATCATCATCAAAACACTGGTGTAATGATGATCTAAAGATCAAATAGTGAGTTTATTTTCTACCAATTCATTAAACTCTTAAATAATCCTTTATAGACATGGTTGATCAAAATCTAGTCTCCCCATAATGAACATCTATATAAATGGATAGCAAGATATGGTCCACACTGTATTCATGAAGAGGAGAACCATGATCAAGACACGGTCATACATATGATCATAATAAGATAGCTAGAATGGGAATCTTACTTCTACATCACTCCTTGCTATCATGCATGTGAAGCTGGACCCCAACACTGGCATCTTTCTAGTATCTTCCAGCTAAGGTGTCTTTTCCAGCCAATCAGTGAAGATGACCTGCTGACTGAAGTGGATGCAATGTTGGACCCTCCAAGCTAGACATCATCATCAAGCACTTCCAATAGCATCTCCCTATAGATGATTTTTTACACTGTAAATTATGATGGGACATGACACTGCCTTGGCAAAGATTTCAGGCAGGACCCCAAAATGCTATAAATAAGCCTCTCCTCCATAGAGTTTAGATCAAAAAAATTCTAAGCTTTCTTAGGAGTTTAGTAGCCTTGTTTTAAGAGTATTCTCTTCTCTTGCCCTTTTCAAAGGATCCTAAGAATCAAAAATTTAAACAAGTCCTTTTAAAAAGAGTGTAATAATATTAAGTTTTTAATAGTGAAGTTGTAGCCATTTGGCCCCTGCCTACTATCACAGGTTTTCATTAAAAATAGATTACTAAAAAGCATAGAGGAAGCATCTATAAATGTAAAAGGATTGGTATCATTACAAAAATACCTAAAAAAACATAAAAAATAAAAAATCCAAAACTATTTTCAGTATTTACATGTTATATTAGCTCCTTGGCATTTATGTTTTTAGTTCCATGTTTGTGGATAACATATCATTTTTTTTTATATACATGCATATTTCACGACACTTTTAAATGAGTTAAAAACATACATAGATACATGATATATTAACTTTTGTATGTTTGGATTTCCTTCTAGTCATGTCATGTGGACATTGGGGGCATTCACTTCTTTAATTATTATACATCCAAGATATATTACTCTACGATCACTTTACATTATCATGTTTCAACCTATGTACTTACATATGCATTTATCCATGCTTATATATTTCATAGTGTACTTGATATGCTATGTGTTTAACATTTTTGTAACACATATATTGAGGAAATAGTATGATATGTTTAATATGGTTTCTTATACTTTTACTTTATGCACTTCCTTGAGCATCTTGTTTTGCTTCTTCAAAGTTTCTCCATTTTTTTAGCCCCCATGCCTTTGCTTGCATGTATGACATTTTAATATGTCATTGCTTGTTGTATTAACATTTAAATATGTCATGTTTATTTATGTTTACATTTTACTAATTCATGTCCCTTCAATTGTGTCATTTGAACGTATCCCTTGTTTGTGTTCTCCATAGACCATTTTATTGTGTCTTACTTTTGATTGTTATTGTCTATGTCCATGACTTCTTCATGATCTTGTACTTTTACTATCTAGATTTTACCATGATATAAATGATGCATATTATGACTTGATGTGATCACATTTTATATAATTCAATGATATATCCACCTATACATGCTCCATATATATGTTTCATGGTACACTCAGTTATTATACATTTATCTTATCCTTTTGAGGTACGGTGCCTACTAGATTTTAATTCCCCTTGGCTTACAAGGGGGGACATAATAGTGGGGGCATACCATGGATGCATGGTTTCTCCTTTTTTCATAGTTTACGAGATTCAAATTAAAAGTGGGGTAATGTTTTGGAAACATGTTCTTCAAAAATACACTAGTTTCAATTTCAACTATATAATGGGGCATGTTATGGAAACATGTTCTCCACACTTACATAGTTTGAAATTTTTTCCAAACTCATAGTTATATGATTAAAATAAACATTTGTGGAAACATTTTATACATTAGTACCATTACCACACACAAGTTTTAGCTGGAGACATATATAAGGTGCATATGATATGCAAAGGGCACATAAGTTACAAATCAAAATTATATTTAGATTTCAAACACTTCTATGGACTATCATCGCCCACTAGGTTGGATGCTTATGGACTATATTAAGCTAATCTACTATAGTATTTGGTTCAATTTTGGTATAGTTCAAGTGATTAAATCACTCAATCTTACCAATTTTATATTTTGGACTTAATTACATCATCTAAACTCACTAGATATATAGTGAGTGATAACATGGTTTGCTCATACTCACCAAGATGTAATTATGATTATTTCATGGTTGAGTTAATCTCAATTGTTTGGTAGCAACTCATCTTTTCTCTAGAGTTGGGGGGATGTGTCTTCCAATATATCTCTATCTTATTAGATATATGCATTTTATCCTAATCATAGATTAATTATTCATAATAACAAATATTTTCAAATGAAATTATGAAAAGGAAAGGTAGTTGCATCGATACACATTTGTACTCCTAAACCTTGATCTTTTTCAAATTTAGATCATTTCAATGCTTTCAATTTTAGATTCTATGTAGTGATTATATAAGATGGCATTCTCCTAGTTGTAGGTCAATCACTAACAAAGCACTCAAATTAGGTTCATGCAAAGGCATGTTTCATTATACACACCCATGTACCCATTTTTTCCCTTTAAAATAGAAATTTTATTACTTGATTAAAGAAGGGGCAAATGTAGACACTATTTATAAGTTATATAACACCTTAGTCTTATATACTTTACAAATATAAATCATGGATGTACCTTCAACTTCTTGACCTTTCCCTCTATCGAAAGGATCATATATACTATCTCTCTATAGATATTACTTATCTCTTATTTTTACCAATGTTATTTTGATAACCTAGACCTCATATCATGCTTAGAATGCTATAAACCATCTTTCCATCTATCTTTACAAGATCTAGTCTTGTGCCTATTATCTAGCTAGTTAAATACTTGCATCATAGTCAGATGCCTTTGTCAACATAATTGTCCTATCCTAATTCAAGTGTTCATTTCCTTAAATTCATCTAAGTTACAAATGAAACATATTCCTATAGTCAGCCTTGTTAGAGGTACAATCATTGAGATGGGGGTGAATCAGTGACGCAAGATATTTCAAACTTCAATTGTAATCCTTACAAAATTCTAATAAATGACCACAAGAATTCATAAAGCATAAAAGATGTTCATAAAAATGAATAATAAATATGATTCAAGATTACACACATAACACAATATCTACATGGGAAACCCTCTTGGGGAATAAAACTCTGATCCAAAACTTAAAAGCTTTGGTTGAAAGATAATTCAAGAAACCAGAACAAGACAATTCAAATAATGCTATCTCTGAGAAGAGATGTTTGATTTCCATTTCAGGTTACATATTCATTTATACATGTTTTTAAGGTGGGGGGAAGATGTGTAAGGTCACCAATCTCAAGGGAGATGAATTGGTTCGACTTCCACAATTTACAACAATACAAAATTTAAGGAATTACTATTTTTAGATTGCACTACTAAAATTGAAATTTGAGGCACTTAAATTGGGTTTTCAAGGGTCAAACATCATTTATAAGATCTCAATTCCATCTCACTGAATTATACTCATTCCTATCTTTTGAACGGTTCAAACGGTGAGTCAATTGGAGCTACAGTGCAAAAGTTATGGCTCCCAGAAGTTCTATCATTAATTGGGGTACACCCGTCACCTAAATTGTTTCCTAAAATTTTGCTTGGATCATTCCTCCCTCCTTGACAAGAAATGGTCCCCATTGCATCAATATTTGTCATCAAGTGTGGTAATTTTACTTTGATTTGATTCTCGATACAAACTTGGAATGGACTATGATTTATGGAACTATGCAGGGCTCGATCACCATTTCTGTCTGACCATCAGTCTATGGATGGAAGGTCATGGAATTCTTCATCTTGGTATCTATTTGATTCTATTTTTGTGTTGTTTGTGTATTTAGGGATGCAACATTTGCCTTTTTGGATTCTTGTGGCTTGACCACTGTAAGAACAAATTTCTTGGCACTAATCAGAGAGATAGATGTAGAAGGTGGTACCTCTGGTACCCTATAGCACCGTGTTCCAAGAGTGAGAGTAATCCTTTGTGTTATTGATTCATAGATGCCATGTCGATCATACATGAATGGCTGACCAAAGAGTACATCACAAACATCTAGATTGACCACATCACATAAGACCTCATCTTGGAAAGGTTTTATTGCATATGAGATAAGACATTGGTGGGTGACACAGAGGTTTCTCCCTAGACTCAACCATCCAATACTATATGGTTTTGGGTGAGGCTTCATGGATAGATTTAGGCTTTTCACAACACTAGCAGAGATTAAATTCTTTTGACTTCTACTATCAAGAATGGAATGCAGAGACTTACCTTTCACCCATAATGTAGAGTGAAACAACCTTTCCTTGTCATCTAGCCTCTCCTCATGGGTCTGTGATGAAGCAATGATGGCTTTAGTCTCTGCATCTATAATCTCTTCTTTAACCTCTTCAACTACAGGGTCTGTATGAGGTAGAGTAGTGGATGTTGAGGATTGTGACTTAGAAAGTAGGGACTTGATGGCTCAACATTCTTCTTTGGAGTGAGTTCCAGATTTGTGATAATCACACCACTTCCTAGTCTTTCCTTCTTTTTGCTTCCAATTTTGGCCTCATGTTTGACCTTCTTTGTCACTTTTCCATTTTGAAGGTTGACTCTTCATATTCATTCTTCCATGCTTCTACTCAATCTTTACTTTTAACTTATACGCTTCACCAATGGTTTCCAAATTGAAGAGTTCCATTTCTGCCCGTATGTACCATTGTAGTCTACCATGGTATTTGAGAACCTTGTGTTTCTCACTTTCTTAGATGCCTAATCTTGTAGATAGAGAATGAAAAATGTTAGTATAATCTTTAACAGACTATTCCTTACCTTGGTATAGTTGTTACCACTCTATATATAGATCATCATATGCTCCAATGGGGTAGTATTATTCCTTTACAGCTTCTATGAAATCATCCCAGGTAGGTTCTATCTCAAGGCCAATATCATCTGCACTGAATCTCTTTTTTTACACTTCCCACCAATTTTTGATAGGTAATGATGCAAAAGAGTGAAAGTGATCTTCTCTTTATCAGTGAATTTATTTATAGAAAAATAAGATGACAATTGATCCAACCAATTTTCTACTACATCAGCATTTATTTTACCTTCAAATGTATGGATATCAAAATTCACCTAAACCTTAAAGGGTGTTGGGGCACTGAAAGGATGTAGGAGTACGAATGAGGAGAAAAATTTTCCCATTAAGATTTTTGGGAGAATTTGAATGAATTATTGTAGCATCGGCACTTCCTACTGTTGCAGGGCTTCATTCACCATTTACTTGAAAGGATCATATGTCTCAATTTTGTATGCCATTTGAAGTCATTTAGAGCGAATAGGTGGATAGTCTGTTGGTTCTATTTTCCACCCAAGCTTCCTATAATCTGACCTCATTCTCAGGATCATACACTCTAAATACAAACTTCTCTGATACCAGTGATCCAAACTTGAAAGCTTTGGTTGAAAGATAATTTAATAAACTAGAACAAGATAATTCAAATAATGCTATGTCTGAGAAGAGATGTTTTATTGATAAAATTTGCAGACCCAAACATATGCTTATCTCTAAGAAGAGATGTTTGATTTCCATTTTAGGTTATATCTTCATTTTAACATGTTTTGAAGGTGGGGGGATGATGTGGAAGGTCACCAATCTCTAGGGAGATGAATTGGTTCGACTTCCACGATTTACAATAATACAGAATTCAAGGAATTACTATTTTTAGAAACTTAATATTTTTAGATTGCACTACTAAAATTGAAATTTGGGACACTTCCATTGGGATTTTTGGGGTCAAAATTCATCAAGAATAGATAAATGCCATATCACCACATTCTACTCATTCTTAGCTTTCCAACGGTTCAAACGTTGAGTCAACCGGAGCTATGGTAGAAACATTATGGCTCCCATAATTTTTGTCATCAATTGGGGTAGACCCATCACCTGAATTGTCACTTGAATTGTTGCCTAGATCAAACTCACTCTCAAGCCTACAAACACATGGACTACTTGTCCTATAATATGATTGCAAACATGAGACCTTACAATGAAGCACCCACTTCACAAGGAGCACCCACCCCTAAGTATGAACAAGAACCCACTTGTTCTAGATGTTTTACACCCACAAAACATGTTATTAAATCAAAAATTCCAAAAATATAATTGCATATCAATTTTATTGGAGAAATAATGTACAAAAACTCTCTTTCCACACACACACACACACACACACACACACACACTCAAACTTGTTCATACAAGCAATGCATATAAACACCCCTTTTGGATCACTCTAGGCTTCTTTGCTCATCCTCAATATAATTTGTATTTCAGTCCATCCAATGAGAATGATCCATTTAATCTCATTCCTTCATCTCTATCTTCTGCTCTAAGCCCTTTTCACATCAAGTCTAAAAACCATTACCTTGGCCTTAACTCTTTATAGATTACTCATGAAATATCAACTTATAGGTCAGTCATAATACTTTCCTTAACCCTTAAGATTTCTATCATGATAACACATAGATCAATACGATCCTTATAGGTCAAACATAACATCCATGGGTCACGTTTAAGTAGCTACACCATTCAATTATGCCTTAGTAGATGTTATAGGTCTCATGGAGACCTATTACCCATTTAACACTTCATCAAGAAAAATAAGAACATAATATCACTTTCAAATATATGGGTCGACTACATATAACCTCTATGACATCTTTAGGTGATTAATACCAAAAAAAACTCTTATGTTAAAGCATAATTTATTGAAATAACAGGCTTGTACATAGAAGCACCATGAACAAACAAATAGTCAACTTTAAAGATCCATATCTACACCTTTACAAACATTCAGACATTATAATAAATGTTTTTCGATGCACTTGAAGTCCTCTTCAAATTTCCTTTTCACACCACCATGAAATTATTTTTGGATCAAAATATATAGCTCAAAAAATATAGATTGGTTTTCCTTCATTAATTCAAACATTCAAATTCCAACGGTCACTGTGTAAATACTAAACATTAGACACTTTATCGTCATCTAAGGCTCCCTACAAAACTAGATCAATTGAACTCTATCAATCTCCTTAAAAGTATCGACGTATTTAACTCTTTAATTCTAAAAGTTTATCTTTGTCATAGGCATCCATGACTAAGACACTTGGCATCTTTGCTTGCCTTCTGAGCCCCCTAATCCACTTAGTTAACACACTTGTGCCATTTGGCAGTCTCATGTGCAATCTTGATTATTTGACTTTGAAATGCACCATTAATCTCTATCTACATGATATAATGCACATTTTTAGATATTTTGAGTTCTCATTGTAGATCTTTATCAACTAATTAAATACTTACTGTTAGACCTATCTAGACTATTTGACCTTGGACTTCAACGTAGTTAAACCTGATAGTCTATGGTCTATCACAGTCTGTAAGAGTACCTTTCAAGATTTATAACTTGATATATAAAAACCTTCAAGATTCTAAATCTTCAAGGTACCTTCTTAAAACTATAGACAAAATCTCCATGAAAACCTTTGACCACTATTGACTTTCTGAGTACCTACACAAAATTATTAGTTCATTCATATCTGCATGATGTGTAATAATGTTCTAGTTAATCTTAAACTAGAAGATGCATGTTTCTATTTAAAAATTCTCAATTGACCCACCATAACTTCACCAAGACATATATGGATGTCTCAAAACCTCTTCTTTGTCCTTGTAGATCTGCACATATGCCATATACTCTCTAAAATATCAAACATATATATTTTTTAATTAATGCACTAGTATCTCATGCTTTTCTTTGACATCAATGACAAATTGACACCAATGAACATGCTCAATAATCTCCCCATTTGTCATGGATGGAAAAACACCCTCATAATGCATTCTTACTCATTTTAACTTCTCCATTCTGATCTTTCTCCCCCTTTGACATTACTGACAAAGGGTCTCTTCATCAACATGCCAATAATCACTCCTCAACATCATGTGTGTATGAAAATAATATTTATTATTCTTAGGATAATTATGTACTTTCAAGAATATGAATCAATTTCTCCCCTTTTGACATGTACCAATCTAAACTTGGACTTCTTTGATCCTTGGAACCTAAAAAACTACTCACAGAGCTTAGAAACCTCCCCCTAACATTATACACATCTCTTCAAACCTCTCAAACTATTTGAGTTATCTCCCCCTAACTTCATGCTCTATCTAAAAAATATCATCTTCAATAAGTCTTCTCAATAAACTAGATCTGCCAAACACTTCAAAAAATATGGATCTCATAGCAACAAAATAATTGCCCTTTATCCTCTATAAGCCATCATGGTTTAGAGCCTTTTCAAAGCACTCTCATGAAACCATCTCATTTTAAGAACACTTCGAAATCCATGACATACACAATTAACTCTTACTCAAATAACCTTTTAATGATTCATAGACAAGGAGATAACTACCAAGCTTTGTCTTAGATACTCAAATGTGGCCTTTGTCAATGGTTTAGTCATAAAGTCAGCAAGTTATTCTTTTCTAGATTCATATTCCAATTTAAAAATTTGACTACTTTCTTCTTCTCTTAATAAATGATGTATAATAGGAATGTGCTTAGTTTTTGAGTGCATAACATAATTCTTAGAGATACCAATTGCACTAGTATTATCATAATAGATAGGACAAGGTCTATTTTGTCTTACCTTTTAATCTTCCAAGGTTTGTTTCATCGACATTACCTAAGTATAATAGGAAACAACAACTATATACTCAAATTCTACATTTGATAGAGATACATAAACTTTCTTCTTACTTAGCCAAGATACCAAGCATTCATGCATGAATAAGACACCACCACTGGTATTCTTCCTATCATTTATACATCCTACCCAATTTGCATCAATGTATGTATTTCAAGTAAATTATTTACTCCTAGGGTACAATAAACCATACTCAATTATGCTCTTGAGATATCTTAAGATCCTTTTGATTGATTTTAAGTGAGATTATTTTAAATTATCTTGAAACCTTCTTATAAGGCCCACTACTTGCATGATTTTAGGCCTAGAACTAGTAGAGTATAAGAGACTTACAATCATGGATATATATAAAGTTTGATCAACTTTTTTTTAGTCATATTATTTACTTAACTTACATCTAGTGATAATTGGAGTACTCATTGGCTTTAAATCTAACATGTCAAACTTTCATAGAATATCTTCGATGTATTTTGCTTTTGAAATGAATATCCCTTTATTAAGTTAGTTAATTTTTAATCCTAAGAAGAAATAAAGTTCTCCCAACATTGACATTTCAAACTCAGTCTTCATAGCATCTGCAAACTCTCTACTCATGTTATCATTTTCAGTACCAAATATTATGTCATCAACATAGACTAATACTAGTAATTGATGAGTACCATCTATATTGATATATAAATTACTGCCAACTATCCCTCTTTTGAATCCTTGGCTCAATAAATACTTGTCTAATATGTCATACCAAGCTCTAGGGTCTTGTTTAAGACCATATAACTCCTTCTTCAGTTTGTAAACATAGTGTTGATTACTTGTCATTAAAAAACCTTTAGGTGGCTCAATATAAACTTCTCCATCCAAATTATCATTCAAAAATGTAGATTTCACATCCATTTAGTAGAATTTGAAACCTTTGAAGCTTTCATATGATAGAAAGAGTCTAAGTGTTTCCATTCTTGTTACAAGAGCAAATGTCTCATCAAAGTCTATCCCTTCAACTTGAGCATACCCTTTACACACCAGTCTATCCTTATTTCTTGTGACCTCTCCTTTCTCATTAATCTTATTTTTGAAAACCCACTTAGTTGATATCACATTTTTATCTTTTGGCCTAGGGACCAAGTCCCATGTTTCATTTTTTACTATTTAATCAATTTCTTGCTTTATGGAAAATTTCCAATTATCATCTTTTATATCTTATAAGAAAGTTTTACGTTTAATCTTGGATAACAAATTTGTGTCTTGTTGATTCTAATTGACCAACCTTCTCCTCCTATTCTATAAATTAGCATTCACATCTCCAATAACTTGATAAACTAGATGATAATTCCATATTATCCTAGAAGGGGCTTTAGTATCCTTTCTTACTTCTTCCTCTTCATCATCTGATTGATCATGTATGCTTTCATTATTTGAAATAATATCCTCATTAGTGTTAATTTTCTACAATATAGGCTTGTTGATGTCACCTACCTCTTCAAATCTCCCATTAGAGATTTCAATAAATTTGTGGAGTCTCTTATTAAAACACCTATAAGTATAACTTATGGAAGAATAACCTAAGAATATTCCCTCATCAGATCTTGAGTCAAATTTTCCATGATTTTCTTCATTACTCTTGATAAAACACTTTCTTCCAAACACTCTAAAGTGTTTAACATTAGCTACCCTATTTTTCCATAGCCCATATAGAGTATTATCACCATTTGATCTAAATTAGAATCTATTTAAGATATAAACAGAAGTCTTGGTAGCCTCTTCCAAAGAAACCATCTGAATGTTTGGAATCTTGAAACATGGTTTTAGTATTTTCTTAGATAGTTCTATTTTTCCTCTCAACGACCCCATTCTATTGGGGTGTCCTAGAAGTGGAGTATTGCTTTCTAATTCATTTTTCCTCAAAAAATTCATCAAACTCATAAGAACAAAATTCACCTCCTCTGTTTTATCTTACGCACTTGATTCTTGATCCTTTTTCATTTTCAACAAGATATTTGAATGCTTTAATTTTTCTAAAAGCTTCTGATTTCTCTTTAAGAAAAAATTTCCAAGTAATTCTAGTGAATGCATCAATTAATAACATAAAGTATATTTTACCTTGAATGCCTTGAGTTCTTATATGTCCACAAAGGTCTATGTGGGTCAACTCCAATGGTAATATGGTAGAGTGATCCTTAGATTTGTATCTTCTTTTGACTTGCTTTCCATGAAGGCATTCCTTGCAGAGAGTATGAAGAATCTTAATGATTTTAGGCATATTTCTTACTAGTCCTTTTAAACTAATCCTTACTAAATTATAAAAATTTAGATGTCCAAGTCTTATATGCCAAAGCCAACTTTCCTCTAATTGATTCATGAAGCACTTTTCTTTATTGGATTTATGGAACACATACAATTTTTTATCTACCATGTGAATGTTTGCAACTAATTTACTAGACTTGGAACTTCTCACTTCACACCCTTTATCATGAAAAGTCACAAAATTTCCCTATTTACACATTTGTCTAACACTTAAAATATTATGTTTCAAACCTTGTACATAAAGAACATTTTTAGTTATAGTATGACCATTAACCAAACTTATAGAACCTTTCCCAACTATGTTAGCAGATTTGTTATCACTGAACCTTATTAAACCTAAATTATGATTTTTGAGAGAAATAAACTTACTCTTGTTTCTTGTCATATGACTTGAGCATCCACTATCTATGTACCATCTCTTGTTTTTATCCTCTTGAGTATGTAATGTAGTTTGTACAAATATAGATTCTTCCTTTGAGTCCTACTCCTTTCTTTGAATCTTGTTTTTTTTTTCTTGAACCATTTGATGGTGTTGATATCTTAGAAGTCCTTTTTCCAAAATTCCCTTTGCAAATACTTGGCTATATGTCCCTCTTGATTATAGTTATAAAAAAGAACCTCATTTCTTCTCCTTGGAGAGTAAATATAGTCCTTATATCTACGAACATATTCATTATAAGTATAATAGTGTCCATTGAAAACATAACTATAGAAGTTCATGTTAATCACCCCTTTTATTTGATTATCAATACCCCAATACATCTCATCCACATATTCTTTTGTAGAGTTGGATTTTTTCTTATCTTTAGATAAAAGTGCATCAATATAAGTCATAGATTTACCTTCCAATTGATCCATTTTTTGATTAAAATTTGTATCAACCATAACTTAAAATATTTTGACTATTTTTCTATTATTCTTGTTTGTATCTTCACACTATCAATGATTACAAGCATCTGATGACACATAAAAGAATTCAAGTACGAATTTTTACTCTCTATCATGTTATTCAATATTTCAAATTTTTGTTTTAAACATTAATTTTATTCCCTTGAACATTTGAGTTTTGATAAATCACATATAATTTCATCTTGAACAAAAATCTTAGCCTCTTTGTCTTTCATTGTACCTATGATCACCTTCAACAAATTAAACTTGTAATGAAGGTCCTGCTCAGATACCAATTGTTAGAGGTACAATCACTAAGAGGGGGGTGAATCAATGATGAAATATATTTCAAACTTCAATTTTAATCTTTTTAAACTCGTAATCAATTACTACAATAATTCATAAAGAATACAAGATGTTCATAATAATGAATAAGGAAGATGATGCAAGATTACACACATAACATAGGATCTACATGGAAAACCCTTTTGGGAAATAAAACCCACTCACAATCCTACAAATAAATGGACTACTTGTATAATATGATCACAAATATGAGATATTTTAGTGAAGCACCCAGTTCACAAGGAACACCCACCCCTATGTATGAATAAGCACCCACTTGTTCTAGATGTTGAGCACCCACACAACACCTTTTAAAATTAACATCTATAGAACTCTGATTGCATATGAATCTTATTGGATAAATAATGTATAACACCTATTTTTCAACTCATCACACACAATCAAACTTGTTTATATAAGCAATGCATCTAAACACCCCTTTTGGATCACTCTAGGCTTCTTTGTTCATCTTCAATAGTCTTTGTACTTCAGTCCATCCACTAAGCACAATCCCTCTTATATCTTTCCCTCATCTCTATATTCTACTCTTAACCTTGTCCACATCAAGTCTATAAACCATTACCTTGGCCTTCACTCTTTATATAGTCTTCATGAAATATCAACTTTTAGATCATCCATAATACTTGCCTTAACCCTTAATAATTCTATCATGATAACACATAGCTCAATACCATAATTATAGGTTAACCATAGCATCCATGGGTCACACTTAAGTAAATACACCTTTTAATTAGGCCTTAACATAAGATTAATTTCAAATATATGGGTACACTCCATAACCTCTATGACATCTTTAGGTGATTATTCCTTCCAAAATACTCTTCTTCTAAAGCACAATTTACTCAAATAGTTGTCTTGTATATAGTAACATCATGAATGAATAAATATTCAAATTTGAAGATCCATATCTACACCTTTGAAAATATTCAAACCTTCTAATAAACATTGTTGGATGTGCCTTGAATTCTTCTTTAACTCTGATTTTTACACCACCATGAAATTCATCATGGATTAAAAGATATAACTCAAAAACAAGAGACTCGTTTTCCTTCATTAACTCAAATATTCAAATACCAATGGTCACTATGTAAATACTAAACATTTGACACTTTGTCATCATATTGTGCTACCTATAAAGCTAGATCAATTAAATTCCATTGATCTCCTTTAAATTATCCTAGTATTTAACACTTTAACACTTGCCATCGATCTTTCTCATAGGCATCCATGATTAAGACACTTGACACATTTGAATGCCTTCTAAACACCCTACTCCACTGAGTTAATGTGCTTGTACCACTTGGTAGTCCCATGTACAATCTTGACTATTTGACTTTGAATCGTGCCATTTTTATTTATTTATATGATTTAATGCTCACTATTAGATCTTTTAAATGTTCACCATATATCTTCATCACTTGATTAAATGTTCATCATTAGATCTATCTAGAATATTTGACCATGTACTTTAACATAGTTAAACTTGACAGTGTTTGGTCCATCACAATCTTCAAGAGAAACTTTAAAGGTTTATAACTTGAGCTAGAAAACACTTCAAGAGTCCAAATATTTAGGGTACCATCTGAAAACCTTTGACCACTATTGACTTTTTGAGTACCTATATTAGATGTATGAACTTGATGGTTCATTTATATCTTCGTGATGTGCAATGATGGTTTGGATTCTCTTAAGCTAGAATATGCATGTTTCTCTTTCCAAATGATCAAATAAAACATGAAAAATTCACCAAGACATTTATAGATGCCTCACAACCTCTTCTTTGTCCTTATAGATCTACACATATGCCATTTACTCTCTAAGCTATCAAACACATCTTATTTTTCAATTTATTTGTCATTAAAGTACTATTACCTCATGATTCTCTTTGACATCGATGACAACCTAACACCAATGACCATGCTCAAAAATCCTAAGTTATTTAATGTGATATATTCTCTAGATGGTTTTGTATACATATAATGCCAATCTTATTCATTAACCACCTTCAAACTTCTTACCTCTCACAAGGTAACTTACAAAAGGGATTCACTCATGGAATTAAGCCATCAAAGATCCCCTATTTTTACTATTTCGTATCAGTCATAGGGATAACACATATATAAGACTGAAGTACTGAAATATCATTCTATGAGCCACATTTTTTAGTTTAAAATCTAGGCTATGCACTTACATATCACATTTTGAATCCTTATACACACAAGCTAACACATAGGGGAAATCTACATAAGTCTGCGTCCCTCTTCAAAGTATTGGCTATGAAGGAAACACTCATTGACAAAAATGTCTTTGGGATAGTTATACATCATGTTCCCACTAAGACATTTTTTTAGATCCACTATGAATATGAATAACTATATATTTTTTATTTGATAAGGAACAACAATCTAGAACTAGATCTGAATGTGCTAGAGCGAAGGTGTAATAGAACCCAAAATTATCTATATGGTCACACATAGTTTTAATAGGTAGTTAATATTGGACATATGTGTCCAAGTTGGATATAAGAATTTATACAACTATCCCAAGTTAACATGAGTGTCCATAGATATAGAGGTACAATTTTCAAAATTATGTGATTGATCTAAAATTGAAGTCTAGTCTAATTTCTTCATGTTATATATTTGTATTAATATTAGAATTATAACCAACTAAGTATTTTTTTTCATTATCATTGTAATATTTATCATATCTTATTGTAATATATTCAATATATGTTTATATAGGTTTTTCAATTAACTATCTTGCTTAAGAGATATTATAGCATCCATCTACCATAGGCTATCTCTACCCCTTTAACCCTAGATTCCCTAATCTAAATTTTAGGGTTAATCATGGATATTAATGAAGATTGAACTAAGAGATAGTAGAATCAATGTCCTAAGCATTGAGTATAATTTTACATGAAAAATGTGTCAAATAAATTGGGAATGAAACACATCGAATGTGTTTATATCTACAACATTTTTTAACTACATCTAATTTAATGCATAAATCAATAAATAGTATCCTATTATTATCTAAATTTAGTATCTGTAGGGGATATATCTCAAATCCTTTAATATTGATATAGGTTAACTTTTGGAATTAAATGAAGTAACTAACAAAATGATTAATTAAGGATCTCATTTATTAGAGATTATTCTTCCAAAATATTCAACAAGGGTTTGCACTATTTGCATTTTGAAAACATCATTCACAATATAAATTTTGTTTTATTTTATTCAATATTCAATTGAGATAAATATTCATATACCTATGTTATGGGTTGATATCACCCTATTGATAAATTAGAGGATATATGCTCTACAAAGATAATGAGTACACTATATACCAAGTCATGAAGAATTGCTTTATAGAGTGTATATTTAATAGTTGAAATTTTATAGAATCATTGATAATCTCACCCCAATCTATGAAAATTTTCCATTATGCATGATATTCAATTCCATTGATGCAAAGGCCTATCATATAGAGGATATACATTTTGATTTGTAAGTGTTTTGAGCTCTCATTCATGCCAAAATTAAGGTCTCAAATTTTTTTATTCAACCATAACCTAATCTATTTGATTGGGGATGCTTTGATAACTTTTTGGAGGCCATACATGACCATATAATGGTCTAAAAATGCATTTTAATATATTTTTTATATTTTTCTATATTCATAAATAGCATATTTTTGTAACCATACATGAACTTGATTTTAAGTTCATCCATTTGGTTAAATTTAATATTTAGAGGATATTTGGATTTTTTTACTCTCATTTTATCTTTCATTCAAAACTTACTAAAAATATTATTTGAAAAACCTGCTAGAAGATGAAATTTGATAAAAATAGCAATTAATAAAAATATTATCGATGAATTAGATTTAGGGAGATTTGTATTTATTAAGGTTTTTAATTATATATGTTAACTCCAATTTCATGTTGATATTTATTTAAAAACTACTATATAATTATTTATTAACTCAATGATAATCAATAGAGAATATTTATTTCATGCAATTTCTAGGTTTTATGCCTATTGAAAATTTTATTAACTAATCTATATTTTCATCATCTTATATCAGAGCAAGTTCAAATCTTGGAGGTAATATCTTTGTGAAATTGTATTGGGTTTTGAAAATAATTTTTGTGATGAGTATTTCATGATTGAATAAAAATTATAAAGATTCCATGAGGATGATTAGGAATTTCTAAAATTATTATGATTATCCAAGAGCTACAGAGGTAATTGGAACAATTAATGATAATTATCTTAAAACAAATACAAATTCAATCATAAGATGATACAAAGTAAGAAAAAAAATTTGAAGATGAAATTAAGAAGGAAGAGGAAAGAGAAAAACCAACATCAATAGAAGAGAAGATGGTTATGGATTTAGAGTTAAGGAACAAAGGAATCATGCTTGATGTTCCATATTATGGAGGTAATTTTGAATTAGAGTAGTTGATAGATTGGATAAATAAATGGAAAAGTTTTTTGAATGGAAAATTTTAATGTAAGATAAGAAAGTAAATCATGCATGCATGAAATTTAAGAGTTCTATAATGAATTAGTGGGTTCACCTGTAAAAAGAGAGATAAAGAAAGGGTAAAGAGAATATCAACACATGGATTAGGATGGAGAAGAAGCCAAGGCATAAATTTATTCTTGTGGATTATGCACAACCCTATATAGAATATTCCATAATGTAAGGTAAAATTGTCATATTGTAAGATATTATAAAGATGATTTTTACAAGCTTTCCATATGAGTGGATAATGAAGAAATAGAAGAATAGATCACCACAAGGTATGTGAATGGTTTGAATTTTTATATTCAAGATAAATTGAGCATCCATATAATACTTTGCATAGATGAGACTTATCAATTATCTTTGAAGGAAGAAGCAAAAAAATAGATAGACTTTCAAATGATTAACTAGTCAAAGAAGAGGATAATCACCTCCAGTAAGGGGATGAGGTGGTTTGAATTCCACTAGATAAGGATCTTCAGATGGTGCATAAAATCAAGAAGATAATCGACAAGGGTTTCAATATCAACAAATAGAAGAGGATTTAAAAGAGGAAGAGGCTATGGTGGTGCTAGATGGTGGTTTCCAAATAAATATACACTTATATTTATAACATATTTGGATAATGACATAGAGCATTTAAGTACCTAAACTATCATGAAAAAGAAAGGAGGCAAGAGGACTTCCCAAGAGTGAATTTAGTTAAGGATGAGATAGAAGATTGAAATACATAAATTTTAGAAACAAACATTGAATAAAATATCATGACAAGGAGAATCATGATTTCTTCAATAAAGAACATGTTAAAATAATTAAAGGTTGTGATGCATGGATGCAAACAAACATTTTTAAAAAAAGGTGCAATTTATGATGTAAGATATGCAAAATAATTATTGATTATGATAGTTTTGAAAATAGAGATTCTAAATAAATGCTAGATTAAATAGGTTTTCAATGTGATAAACATCATTTTCTTGATCATATTTAATGGTTTAGGAAAGGAAATGAAATTATAGTAGATATAAGGTGCTTATTAAATTTTTCTATAGGAAAAAATTTTAGAGATGAACTATGGTGTGATGTTATTCCAATTTAATCATACCTTGTGTTTTTGGGAAGGCCATGTCAATATGACATAAAGGAAATTAATTATGGAGAAAATAATACATATTATTTTTGGAAAGGTGGTATAAAGGTAGTTTTATTACCTCTCAAACAAGAAAGGTAAGAACAAAGCATGTTGTCCACAAAAGAATTTATTGAAGACTTGACTATGATAGGTTATTATTTATTAATAAATAAGAAATAAGAAATAAAAGAAATGTAAATATTAGTATAAAAAATTCTGTTTATAAGGAATATGTGTATGTTATACCTGATGAGCTACCATATAGTTTACCACCAAAGAGAGACATCCAACATCATATTGATTTGATTCTAGCATCAAATCTACCCAATCAAGTGGATTATATGTCGAGTCTAATAGAACATGCAAAATTGAATAAAAATGTTAATGAATTGGTGATAAAGGGTTTAGTAAAGGAGATCATGAGTCGATCTAAAATATTAGCATCACTACATCAACATAAATATGGGATGTGGAACATGTGTGTGGATAGTAGAATAATCAATAAAATAATTATTAAATACATATTTATTATACCTCATTTAGATGATATAATATATTCATTTTAAAGAGAAAAATAATTTATCAAGATTGACCTAAGGAGTGTATACTATCAGATACAAATTCATGAAGGAGATGAATGAAAAACAACATTCAAGACTAGGGATGGATTATATGATTAGATGGTGATGGCATTCAAATTATCTAATGCACCCAACATAATTATGATAGTGATGAAAATAGTGTTATAAGACTATATTGGTAAGTTTTTAGTGTTTTATTTTGGTGACATTTTAATATTCAATAAGAGTAAAGAATATAACATAAGACATTTGAGAATGGTATTATAGTTATTAATAATAGAGAAGTTTTGTGAAAATCTGAAGAAGTGCAAGTTTATACATAATAGTTTTGTATTTTTTGGGTTTATAATTTCAAAAAATGGTGTCACAATTGATGAATAAAACTAACATGAAATTTTTTAGTGTTATATTAAAAAAAACATGACAAAGGTAAGAAGTTTCCATGCTTTATCAAATTTTCACATAAATTTCATTAAGAATTTTAGTAGTATTGTTGCACCAATAATATACTCAATCAGAGGAATGCAAGTTGTATAAACAAAGGTTAAAAAAAAGAGAGCCTTTAAATTATTGAAGAATAATATTACATAAAAACCCATTTTAGCATTATCAAATTCTAACGAAGTTTTTGAGGTGGATTTTGATGCTTCACATGTGGGAATTGTTGTTGTGTTGATTCAATAAGGAAGAATAATAACATATTTAATTGAA
Source organism: Torreya grandis (assembly GCA_037957365.1). Classification (NCBI taxonomy): domain Eukaryota; kingdom Viridiplantae; phylum Streptophyta; class Pinopsida; order Cupressales; family Taxaceae; genus Torreya; species Torreya grandis. Next base: position 1,592,545 of record JARHVA010001842.1, read on the forward strand.
ACATTGAATGAGGTAAGAAATAACTATTCTAAATATGATGCTTAATTTTATGTCATTTTACAAGCATTATTACATTCAAGGCATTACCTGGTCCCTGTGGATTTTATCCTATATATAGATCATGAAAATTTAAAGTATGTTAACACTCAAAAGAAGTTAAATAGTAGAAATGCAAAGTTAGTGTATTTATTACAAGAATATAATTTCAACTTTAAACATAAATAAGGGAAATATAATTAGATATTTCATTCTTTAAATAAAAGAGTGGGGTTGTTAACTACCACGATGAGTGAAATAGTTTTATTTTAACTTGTTAATGAATTATATGAAATTGATCCTAATTTTGGTAAGATAGTTGAGTAATGCAGGAATCCATTAGTAGGTGAGATAGGTATTATTAATTATGAGTATATTATATAAGATGGTTATCTCCTAAAATTATAATAAATATGTATTCTTATTGGGTCTCTAAAACATATATTATAATATAATTGCATAGTTATGGTTTGGGTAGACAATTTGGTAAAACATAAGACAGTGGCTTTGGTGAGGGAGAATTTTTTTTGGACAAAAATGAAGAGAGATGTGTAAATATATGTTTCAAGGTGTATTACATGACATGTGGTTAAATTTCATGCCCAAAATATAAGGCTATAAATTCCATTACCAATTCCAAGAGTACCATCGATAGATTTGATTATAGACTTTGTGTTGGGGTTTCTAAACACAAATAGAGGTAATGATTACATTTTTATTATTTTAGATAGTTTTTATAACATGGTTCATTTTATTTCATGTAAGAAAAATAATGATTCCACTTTATTAGATAAACTACTTTTTAAGGATGTTATGAGGTTACATGGTGTTCCAAGAAAAATTACATTAGATATGTACACAAACTTTCTAAGTCATTATTGGAGGACTCTAAGGAAGAATCTGGGAACTAAGCTAAAATTTAGTAGTGCATACCACCCATAGAAATATGGACAAACATAAGTAGTAAACATGATCTTGAGAGTTTTTTAAAGATACATAGTTAGAGAGAAGCCCAAGTAATGGGACTTAGTTCTACCACAAGTTGAGTTTGGATATAATAGTTAATTGAGTAGATCAATATAAAAATCACCATCTTATATTGTTTATGGTATAAATCCTATGTTTAATTTAGATCTGGTGTAGTTATCAGTCGTATAACAAGTTAGTGATGATGCAAAACCATTTTGAAAGCACATATAGTAGTTTGCATAAGAAGTAAGAATAAATATACATGAAAGTAATCTGTAGTATGTTATATGTAATAACCAAAATTGTATTGAGTACATTGAGTTTTAAATACAAATTTTTCTAGACTTCTTATCTTATGACTAACACAATTTTTTGGGATAACTAATATTTGCATACTAAAATTTAATATCCATGATCACGAGGCATCAAATAAAGACAACTAACTTATTCTAATGGTACTTTACAAGTCATTAAATTTTTATTATTTTTGAGTTCAATTAAACAATTTGAATTGAAATAACTTATATAATATTACTATATAATAATATGTAATAAAGTAAAAAGAAATGCAAAATGATTAGAATGAGATATAACAAAAAGACATAGAATGATGATACAAAGACATATATAGAAAGTGGGGATCCTAAATATAGTGTATAGTATTACATAATCGTGACACATAGACTTTAAGAAGAGGAAAAAGGAAATAATAATAAGACTATAGACACGACGTGTTAGAGAGACATTCATTTAATAGAATGATCCAAATAAACATAGTTATGTAAAATTGTATTTAGTTTAAGCTTGTGCCTAATTTGGGTGTATATAGTACTAAAATCATATTATTTGTGTGATAAGTTAATCGAGTTGTGATAACAAATCACCCTATATAAAAGTGATTTAAATATGGTTAATTATCTATTAATAAGATATTATTCCCTTATATGTACCTTGTTATTATCAATAAAATTAAATTTGATTATTTTATCCAATATAATATCAGAGTAGGAAGACCCAAGAGAATATGATGTTTTTAAATAAATAAACAAAATGGGAATTTTCATGGTTTTAGATTGTTTTGATTGATGAAACATTAATTTTGTGAACAATTTCATATATTTTGAGGTAGTTTTAGCCAGGTTAATATTTTTTAGTCTTTAATCAATCCAAATTTTGCACTCTATTGCCATAGATGTGCATGATAGGATCTATTACCCATAAATCTATTATATCACATTGACTTCAACTTGTCACCATGGTTATAAGTCCCATCATCATTATGCATCATTTCAATTAGTTAATGTCTATATTAACATCTCGTATGACCATGTAAACCTTTATAGTTCAAATTCTCAGTCCATAGTTGTGTCTAGTTAATTTTTGCCTTGAATTTGTTAGTATACTTCATATCTAATATATAGTGTACTTTACATATTACTTATGTAACCATCTACATCAGGATTCCTTGTGATTCATTATTGATAACATCTCCATGATCTAACTCCCCTATATTTTAGATCGTATTCATCACCAAAGCTTTGGTATATTCAAATATGGGGTAGTTTATCCTTATGTATCATCTATAAATTTATATATATGTCACATTATTCGAGTGTCTCTAGTCATTACCAATGGATGTGTATTATTAATATAATCATGTTTCCATATTTTTTTTACTCTACAAACTTTATTGTGCTTATAAACTCACTTAATCAACAATTCATGCATATTATCCATGCATATATTTACTCAGTTACACATTTAGACTATTAAATCCTTATTCTATCCAACATTATTTTATTGTGCCTAATATTGGAATTATATCGAGCTTCACATACATTGTGCACATGTGGTTTCACCTTTGGTATTTGGTATTTTTTGTGAGAATATTACTTTTGCATCTTTAGTTAAATTAGCTTAGGTAGTTATCTCTTCTATTAAAGCTAATTAGTGTGTTCACTTGTCCAAGGGTGAAGTTAATATTTACATCACTCATACATTCCACCATCATTAGATGCCACCTTTAATGTGTCCAATAACAAAATAAAAGGAAAGGTGTGACATTTTTTTATATATAATCCTCCTTTGTATTTTATCACATTAGTAATACATACACATAGATACTAAATATTTGATTGAATATTTATTTCTCATTTTAGTTCCCTTGTTTTTACTCTCTCATTAGTGAGCTATGGTTGTATTAATATTTTACCATGGTAAAGGCAACTCTTAATATGGTATCAAATCAATTGTAGGCTAGTTTTATAAAATAAAATAGTAAATTATAGGTTCTATTCTAGAGGCAACATTATTTGTAGCATCCTGGAAAATAATGCACACTACCATCGCATTTAGAAGGCTAAAAACATAGGGATCAATTGTATATACACTACATATTTTGGAAATGAAATTTTGAAAAAAAAAAACAATAGGGTCCTTAACTCACATTTGAGTAGGGTCTATACCATATAAATGGCATACAATTTTGGGTTTTTCATGAAATTTTTAGGGCAATAGGTTGTATAGTATATATAGACCATACAAACATGTGTTGGGTCTCTTTTTAATTCTTTTTATAATACTTATGTGGCTTTCCATATGACCGTTTTGGCACTATATGCACTACCTATGTGGCATCTTGTTGAATAATTAGCCAAACTTCTTACATCATACCTTATTACATAATTAGACTTGTCATTCATCCATTTTAATTTTAATCTATCATTATTTCTAACATCATCATTTCCACATCTCATCCCTACATAGTCTCGAAACCCTATCCATATTCTCCCTATGCTTATGTGGTCTATAATTATTTAAAATTGGTCTTTAGAAGATAACAGTGTTGTTTGAGATAGACTATTTAAAGATTAGCCATAGAACAATCCTATAGACTTTATCACACGTTTCCATCCATTTTTCAGACCACAGACACTTTTTATCAACTCAAACATAGCCCCAGAGCAACATTGCTAAATCCTAACCCAGTGTGCCCAATAGTCTACTAGTTGGACACTAATGTCACATTAAGAACATTAGAGCCACATGGTGCTAGTGTCCTCGACTTGGAACTAGTGTCCCTTTCCCTAACTCTCTTGAATAGATATATTTCAAAATGTGCACCCATTCTAAGTTTAGCCTAAGTAATTTTATTATCCATACAAGCTACGTATCTCTATAAATGCAAGATTATTTGACCTCTATATACTAGATAGAAACTAGGTTCAAAAGCCAATCCAAATAAGAAAAAAGTTGATAAAAATTAAGTTATTTGATCCCTATACTATCCCACTTCTATGTAATACCATCTATGGCTACACTAAACCCAAATTTCAAAGATTTTAAATCTTAAGCACACTCAAGGCACCCTATTCTATCCCACTTATGTGTACTACCATCTACAACTACACTAAACCCAAATTTCAAAGATTTTCAATGTCAAGCACACTCAAGGCATTCAAGACCACTCTCATTTTATCATTCAATTACACATGCACCAACCACTAGATGCGAGAACTACATTAGGCTTGATGCCTACTTGAAGAATTAGTATATAATAAACATTATACATAGTGGGGTGTTGAGGATGTCTAGCCTATCCTACTAATAAACACACATTTATTGTTTATGCTATACTTGAAAGGAGGATTAGGGCTTTTACAATAAATCAAATATTAAAATCATAACATAGAGTTTTAGATTTCATGTTCATAAGAATAGAACTAAGAAACACATGCACAAGTGCACCTAGAAAATAGGAGCACTCCTGTAAAGGGGATACTAGTGCCATTTTCAAGTCACTAGAGCAATATGACACTACTATCTAGGTGTAGTGTTATTTTCCAGTAAATAATTAGACCTAGGGGCCCTATTGATGACACTCATACTTATTTATAACCTAGTTTTCATAACCAAGACCTTCTATAACAATCATTTTCTAGATAAGTCTCTATTTGATTATATTCATTACTATTTTTAGAAAGGAAAAAATAAATCAAAAGCTATAAAAAATATATGATTAATTATTGTATATTATTTAACTAATTAAGACAACTTGTCCCTTTATTCAAACTTAGGATTTGCATAGTCAAAACCCTAAAAGGTTAAATCAGGATCCTACATTGTTATTTAAAGATTATTTTTAGTTTATGGGCTCATTTAAAAAAATTAAACATAGGTCAAATAGAGGGAAAAAAGGGACTCAAAAGGTAGTCTAGTCACCCAAATTTTAGACTGGGTAGACATTAGTGCCCAAATTAGGACACTAGCACCACAGGGTGCTAGTATCTAGTACATGGCACCATTGTCTAGAAGCCCCAGCTTCAAGGCATTATAATTTATCCATAATACTAAAGCAAACACAATACATATTTTCAAAAGTACAATCATAGGTTTGACAGTTATGTTTAGATTTTTCTCAAATAGAATCATTTTAGCTCAGATTCATACTAGTTACTTAGATTTGGGGGCATCATACACAAAATTATTACTCCTACATTCAGTTAAGATACATAGATATAATTATTACATAGTTCAGAATCAATATGCATAGATATCAAATTTCGGTCATGTGCATGGCACATAGTTTTAATATGCTCAGTTACACATAAGATGATCAGATGAAATAGAAAATTCCATGTCATTTTGTATATTTTATACACATATTATCATATTCCAGATTATCACAAGTTTCATGCTTTACTCCATTTACAATGGATGGCATTCCCAAGTGCCTTAGAGCCACCTAATGTACCTGAGTGGTTGCAGAGTCGAGATACCCAGTTAGATATTATCAGCACTTTGCATATTTTAATTTCATATGCATCTAATTCACATGGGTGGTTAATGACTAATTCATATCATACTTTAGTTCTTTATCCACCCACATGGGAGGGTTAGACACTTATAGTCCTATCTAAATTATTCATAGATCATGATGCATCGAGTAGGGTTGGGTAATGATGGACTCAAAACTAGATTGAGTTATTGAACCAACCATATATGAGGATTGAAGAAGTTATCAACTTAGTCTAGGATATTCAATGATTTTATCACTATATACAATCACACACATGTTATGAGTAGTTTCATGCATTGGTTCACATACCCAACAAGGTGTATTCATTCTTTTCCTCTTTCTTATCTCTTTACTCAGCTTTACTCAGTTATTATATTCAACATACTCTTTTACTTTTGATAATCTCTTAAGGACTTATTTTTGTATGTTTCATTATAGGTCATTGCTTTGGATCATGTTTCACATACACAGACCTAGATTCACATACTCAGACCCATCTACATGGGCTTCACTTCCTAGTTAAGTCCAATTACTTTTTTTTTCCTTTATACTAGTCATTTTACTTTGTTACATTTCTAGCATAACAAGGGGGAATATAATCACGTAAATGTAGTATTTGGATGCTAAGAGTGTTACCTGAGATAGCCTATTCCTAGATTAGACCTAGACATATCCTAGAGCCTTTATCACACTTTTCAAACCATTTTGTAGACCATAAACATCTTCTATTAGCTCAAACATATCCCCAGAACAACATTCTCATATCCTAACCTAGTATACCTAGTAGTCTTTTAGCTGGACACTAGTGCCACATTAAGGACACAAGAGCCACATGGCACTAGTGTCCCCAACCTAGCACTACTTTCCCTTGACCTAACTCTCTTGAATGGATATATTTTCCAATGTGAGCCCCTCCTAAGGTTAACCTAAGTCGATTTTATTATCCTCACAAGCTATGGATCTCTATAAATATAAGACTATTTGACCTCTATAAAATTGATGGAAAATAGATGTAAATGCCTATCCAAATAAGAAACAAGATGAGGAAATTTAGGTATTTGATCCCTATTCTACCCTAATTCTACATATAACCATCTATAACTGCACTAATCTAAGACTTCAAATATTTTGAATCTAAAACACAATCAAGGCATTAAATACCACTTTCATTCTAGCATTCACTTATACTTACACCAAACATTAGGTGGGAGAACTACATTGGGCTTGATCACTCCTTAAATTATTGGTATGTAGGCAAATTTATTCACAATGGGGTGTTGAATATGTCTATCCTATGCTACTAAAAAACACACATTTATGTCTCGTGCCATACTTGTAAGGAGGATTAGAGTTTACACACTAAATCATATATTCTAGTCACAATATAGAGTTTTACACTTCATGCACATAGGAATAGAACCTAGAAACATAGGTATAGGTGCTCCCAAAAAATAGGAAAAATCCTAAAAAGTGGACACTAGTGACATTTTGAGGACACTAGAGTAATATGGCACTACTATCTAAGTGGGGTGATACTATCCAGTGAAGAATCAAACCCAATAACCCTGTTGATGACACCCAGGCCTATCTAGAACACAGTTTTTAAAACCTAAATCTTCTACAACAATAATTTTCTTGATAAGTCTCTATTTGCTTATATTTATTAATATTTTTATAAAGGTAAAATAAATCAAAAGGTATAAAAAATTAGTGGTTAATTATTTATTTAACTAATATACACAACTCATCCCTTTAATCTTACTTAGGATTTGCATTGTCGAAACCCTAAAATTTTAAATCATGGTCATTGATCAACCTACCTAACTATAAAACTAATAACTACATGTGACTAGTAACGACCTAAACACTATACCTCTTCACTCACCCATTGCCCTACATGTGATGAGTGGCTAAGTTATTCAAGGTAGTATTCTGTCATAAGGTAATTTGGACCTTTGTTTACCCTAGGAGGTAGATATTGTGATCCATGAGAGGCTCCATCTTCTTATTTATAGATTTATGTTCCCAATGTGAGCATAGTGAAGCTAATTTTTATACATTTTGTGAAACTTAGTTTTTATAGTACAACATTTATTTTATCATAACATTATGGATAACCTCATTAAAGCACCTTCTCGGGCTCTTATATTGAGTTTTGATTTGTAATTTTTCATTTCATCTAATTTTAAATTAGTTTTTTTTAGTTTTACATTTTTAGGTCATCTTTACTACATTTTAAAAATAAAATGGCAAGTTTCTTATTTTTTTGTCACATTCTTCCAGATATTCTTTTATCAAAGGTCGAAAGATGGCCCCTGGTATAACAAGTGGTCATGCCCCAATGCCCCCACCCCCATGATAAATATTTTATTTTTTTCTCTTTATTGTAAATATTATGTAAGCCTTATCTCATACATATTGAATTCATTTGTATAGCCATTTTTTAAAAAACTACATGTTTGTCCATATTTGATGTAACCATGTAGTCCATTAGATTTTAAAATACACTATTTTTACTCACCTAAACGTAATATGGCATCATTTACATGACCATATTGAGGATTTTTTTAAATCTATTAGCACATGGCATTTTCTATCAAGACTTGTGTATTATTGAACATGTTTCTCAAGTAGTGGATTTTGAGCCATTAATGCAAAAAATTCCCTAGTTATTTTATTCTTAGACACTTGGACATGATGATAATTCTTTATGACTTTTGGTATCCCCAACATTATTAGATTTTTATTTGATCAAATTAGTGGATTTTTCATCACTCATGCAAGATATTTTTTGATTTTTATGAGTTTCATCACCATATTTAGCAATTAATGCTTAGTTTAATCTTCCACTTACACTCATGCCATTTATTTTTCTAAAATATAGGCCTATTATGTTTGATATTGTTTCACATACGCAGACCTAGATCCATTTATATCATCATCTTCCTTTGATTTTAGCATTGCTCAAGAATGGGCATGCAATGCTTCCTTGGGACCTTAATACCTAATTCATTGAGATCAATACTTATTTTTTGTGACCCTAGTATAGAGCACTAGTTCCCATTTTTTTATTGGTCATTACATTGTCTTGACACCAATGTATTTCAATAAGATGAATTGGTGTCCATATGGAAATTTCACATCCCATTGTATTTTAATAATATGTATACATCTAGTTACCTCATCATGCCTTATTGTAGAGACCTATTTAACGAAGATTATAATACTCTTGATTTTTTATTTGGAGGTCCCTAAGTTACATTTGAGTGGGGGTATTATTGAAAATATTTATTTTATGGGTTGAATAATTTTAGTCAAAAATGTATCCAAGTTTTAATAGTGTACCTAATCTAGATTAATATTATTTTTATTTTTATACACCATGTATATGATTGATAATATAATTTTTCATCAAATTCAAACTAATAAACTTTTTAAAGGACACATTATTAGGATAAATTGGCATCCTTGCGAATGTGTGTGTCCATTATGAGGAGAGGTTTATTCAATGTTAAGTAATAAATGGAAGAAATTGCATCTTATGTTATCCAATTGAACATGCTGTAGGTTGGAGATTTGGATGATGGATGACACTAACCAATATCAAGTTCCCCACTAACATAGAGGTTGTATTTCATTGTAATGGAAAAACCATAATATAAAAAATACATATCCTATATATTTCATAATCATCAATGGTTGTAATGATGTACTCTTGATAAAAGTAATTAAAAAAACTTAAACTGAGTACTTTAAATAAAATATTGATGTCAAGTGGTAAGATTTTTTTCTATTCATAGTCACCTATATATATGATAAATTGCATTGGCTACAAATGTAGGGATTATTATGGTGGCCATGACCCACTTAAGATACTGGGAGGATCCAATTCAACTATAGGTTTTTTTTGTGTGTTTAGCGACGATCTGTTATCACTAAAGATAAATTTTTAAAAAAAACATTTGTGTCCATGTTTGCATGTGTGGTGTGATTAATGTTGATATGTTATCGCTAATTATAAATTGTAAAAAAAAAAACTATGAAACTTTGTTTGATATGTAGGTCATTAATGATAGAAAATTATGTTTTTATTCATTCATAGGTCATGTTTTTGTAAATAAATGTTAATTTTCACATGGATATGAATTATGAACTAATTTGTGTGTGTGTGTGTGTGTGTGTGTGTGATAATTCATACTTCAATTGGTGATGTGATCCCATCAAAAGATTATTTTTTCATTCACATCCATTAATAGATGTGTCTAATTAAATTTCTATTTTAGTTTCTATCTACCATTATTTTCCCCCATTTTCATAATAAATATGGGGGATGTTATTTAAATAGTCCTCTATTAGTTAGTACCAAACTAATATTAGTCATGTGAGATGTTGGGTGAGCTATAATAAAAACTCACCCCTATAGAATAGAGATTTAGATATGGAAAAATATTCTTTCATATGATATCATACACCTATATGTATTTCATTATAGTGAATAAAATTCAATTATATTATTTTACCCAATACTAACACCCAAGATGTTGATATCATTTTGATTTTTAGTTTGTCTGATAGGGTTAAAATCAAGTTTTTGATTATTTTTCATCCTCACTATCATAATTTACTATGATTTATTACCATTCTGATAAATACTATTATCATTTATAACATAAAAAATATAAGCATTTGAACCATATTTTAAAAATACCTCAAAATTATAATTTGTCAAATCTAAGGCTAAGGCTATTACTATGGAAATAATAAATATAACGCATACATTAATTATATTTTAAATAACCACAACATAAAACCCTGAATGGAAAGAGAGAATAAAACCTTAAGGTTGATAGGATTGAAAATAGAGGGATTCACAAAGTTTTTTTAACTAAAAATAGTGCACAAGTGTTTATAATAGTCCACCAAATATGTAAACCCTTGGTAGAAGGTAAATATAGCTACATATAGTAAATATATATATTTCAGATCTACCTAGTCTTAAATAATACTATGGATTTTAAATTATCAATATAAATGAAAGGAGAAAGGACAAGAAATATCAATTAATGAAACTAACACACCTATATCTTAAAAATACCTATAAATGAAGAGAAGAAAGTTTTAAAACTATGTAGAAGATAAAAAAAACTTGTCTAGTGATTACCACTTTGCTACTACACAAGATAAAGTTGACTAGATTCATATTAAAGTGAAGGTGATAATTATAATTGAATTTGGAATCTTCCCAAGAAAATGGATATGTTGATTTAATAGGTATAATAATATATGAAACCCTCAATAGGGAGTGGATCTATAAATACATTTCTTATATTGACTAGATGATGCAAAGAACTATCAAGTTGTGTTCTCTTTTGATTTTACCTTTTTTTCATAATATCAAAAGACTAAATAAAATATTCAAGATTAGTGGTTTTCACTCCCTTAATATTTGTAACTACTTATATTACATACTTAGTATCAAGGATCATGTAATTTTATGCACATAGTATCTTATATCCCTAATATAATCAATGATAAATCTATATGTTTCTTAATGTGGCTGGATTTTGATTAATGTATGAAACCACTAGACATTAATAGATTTGAGGGCACAATATAATCAATGTGTAGGCCCTTTTAAAATATTTCTAAATATGTGATCGATCTATTTTTTTATTGAATGGCCTAGGATACATCTATATATAAGCTTCTTTGAACTAAAACTAGAACACAATCATGTGTAATGCATCCATGAATAATAGTGAAAGTGGATAATCAAATCATGGGAAATATATCGTAATTGACACATATGAATCATATATACTTATTCCATTTTTATATGTCAATGAAATTGGACAAACCATTTTTGTACACACATGTAATTGGAAAGCTAAAATCCCTAAGAGAACCATTGGACATTTTGAGAGAATTTTGGAATTTATTGGGAAAAGAATTAGTTGATTAGTAGGATCTCATACATTCATAATTAAATCAAGGTCCTATCACTAAGCCAAAGTGAATAGAAATTCAAGTGTTAAATGAAAACCCAAGCTAAGGGAAGACAATATAGAGTCCAATACAAAAGAAAAATGTATCAAAAAGAGCTAACTATATGTAAATGAGTCAAATGCATGAAAAAATGACAAAGACATAAAAAATACATGACTTATACCAAAATTAAAAGTTTAAACTATAGTAGTTTCAAATGTGTTTTTGTAGGTTGAAATGAAAGATAATAAGTTGGTGTCTAATGTATCATATCTCGATTATACCTTATTGGACCATTGGGGCAATGTTGCTTGAATTGTTCCTTGTGTATCTCTCTCTTCACCACTGACGGATATGTTTATGATATAAGAGTTTTAGAACAAATATATTTATCTGGTCATAAACAAAGCAATGAATTTGGATGATCTCTACCTTAAAGGCACTCACCACATTTGATTAGGATTTGGGTTCCTTCCCCTCATCTAAAAAATTTCTTGTTTTAGGATACTTATCTTAAGAGTAACATAATTTTCCTTATTAAATATTTTTTGCACACTAAAACTTGGCATCCCATGATCATGAAGCATCAAATACAGACAACTAATTTTTGGAAATATTATTTTACAAGTTAGTATATGTTTACTCTATTTGAAGTCCATTAAGAAAAATCAAATAGAAATAAAATATACAAAATGGATATATATAAATATTCTATAAGGTAAAAATAAATGAAAAATTACTAGAATGAACTATATCAAAAATTATTAAGGGTGAGAGTAAACTTAACTTACTTTGGTTGATTCACTAAATATATGGTTTTTCCTAGATCATAAATTGAATATAATAATAATTGGATATTGTCACTACCTAAAATAGAAGATCAAGATAAAAAAAAATGGACATATGTATTGTGCATAATATTCTTATATTATGGATTTGTCTCTATTAACTATGTTGCTAATATGATATATTAGAATTATTTCCCTCTATGTATGCTTACCCTATTTTTATGTGGGGATTGACTTGACATAGGAAAATTATACAAAATTAGAACTCTAATCCTACACAAGCATGAAAAATAATATCAAATGATAAAATTATGGATATAGGGTAATGGGAATACCTTAACTAGCCTAAAAAAACTTGTATAACTAAGCATTTCCTACATAGTCCAAGTGGACCTTAGGCTAATGTAGTTATCCCATAAAGTTGTGTGTGGGAAATCATGGATGCAAGAGTATATTCTCTTTTTCCTATTAATTCCCTTGACATAAGTAATGCAAATTATGTATTCAATCTTACAATATACATATTAATCAATTATTTATCATGTATATAACTAGTTTATAGGTTTTGAACATTGAGGGGAAGTTATTTTTCCTTTCTCAAGACGTTTATATAGACCTTTTGTATTTGAATTTATTGAGTCACTAGAACATGAAAGGTCATACTCAAATTAAAAATAGTCATAAAAAGGACCATTAACAATATGTAAACTTTGAATACTTTAAAAAATCATGTGTGGGAAGGTGCGCAGTGTGCCTTTGCTCAAGTAGTGTGGAATTGTCAAAAAGTCACAAAATGACAATATAAATACATATCAATAAAGTAGGGATCCCAAAGATAGTGGATAAGATTACATAATAGTGAAATTCATAATCTCTAAGAAGAGAACAAATGAGATCATAACAAGATTAGAGACATGATGCACCAGTGAGTCATTCATTTATCAACAATGATCTAAATAGACATAGTTATGTAAAATATGTATTTATTTTAATCATGTGCCAAATTTGGGTGTCTATAATACTAGCATAGTAATAGTTGTGTGATAATTTAGATGATATGTGATAACGAATCACCCCATACAAAAATAATTTAGAAATGGTTAATTACCCATTAATAGGATATCATGCCCCTATATGCACCTTATTATTTTTAGTAAAATTTAATTTGATTATTTTATACAATACAATATCAAATTAAGACCTACGAAAATATGATGTTTTTTATAAACAAACAAAAGGGGGAATTTTCATGATTTGTGATTTTCATGATTGACAAGACATTAATTTTGAGAACATTTTGGCAGAATTTGAGGTAGATTTAACTAGGTGAATATTTTATAGTGTTTATTAAATTGATTTTTTATAATATGTTATCATAGGTGTGCATGATAGAATACATAAACTATGAACCTATTCTGACACATTGAATTCATAATGTCCCCATGGTGATCAGTCCCATCATCATTATATATCATTAAGTTAGTTAATTTCTACATTGATATCTTATATGACCATGTAAACCTTTTTAGGTCAAATTATTAGTCCATAGTTGTCTATAGTTTTATTTCTACCTGGAATTTTTTATTTCACTCCATATCAAATATCTAGTGTACTTTGCATTACTCATGAAACCATCTACATTAATATTCCTTATGATTGAATCTTGATATCATCTCCATGCTCCAGCTTCCCAATTTTTTGGAATGTATTTATCATAAAAGCTTGGTTTTTTTTTAATTATGGTGTAGTTTATCCTCATGTATCATTTATCAATTAATATATATGTCATATTTATTGAGTGTCTCTAGTCATTACCAATGGATGTGTATTAGTAATACAATTATGATTACATATTTTTATGACTCTAGAAACTTTATTTTGATTATACACCCACTAAATCAACCATTTGTACATCTTATCCTTTTATCCATTCATCCATTTTGTCAGTTAGACATTAAAACTATTGGAGCCTTCTTATATCACGCCTGGAATTGTCCTTACCTGAAGATTCACATACATTATGCACCTATGGTTAGTCATTTAGGATTTGGTATTCTTGGTGAGAAAATTACTTGTAAACATTTAGTTGAGTTAACTTAGCTAGTTATTTATTCTAATAAGGCTTGGTAATGTGTGCACTTGTTCAATGATGAATTTAATATTTACCTCACATTTTCCACCATCATTTGATGCCACCTTTAATGTGGCCAATAGGAAAAGAAAATCAAAGGTGTGAATTTGCTATATATACTATTTTCCTCATTTTTATTTTAAAACATTACTAATACATTCACATAGATCATAAATATTTGTGTGGATATTTTTTCTCATTTTATTTATCCTATTTTTTCCTCTCATTTATGAGCTACGATTCAACTATTATTTGATCATGGTAAGGCTAGATATTAATATGGTATCAAATCTTTTGTAGGCAAGATTTATAGAATAGAATAGTAAATTATAGGTTATATATAAGAGCCAAAAAAAAATATAGCATATTGGAACAATAATGCACCCTACCATCACATTTATAAGGATAAAAATCATAGGGATTGATTCTAAAAACCCTAGAAATTTTGGACATGATGGTTGTTAAAAAATAGGGTCCTAAGCTCACATTTGAGTATGGTTTGTATGATATAAATGGCATACATTTTTGTTTTTTTCATGACATTTTTTGGGTCAAAGGTTGTAAAATATATATGGACCATACAAATATGTGTTTGTTCCCCTTCTTGATGCATTTTATATTGATTATGTGGCTTTCCATAGCACCTATTTAGAACTATATGTATTATCTATTTGGTATATTTTTATGTCATCAACCTTGATGACATCATAATTCAAACTTTTTATATCATTCCTTATTACAACATCAACCTTGTCATGTCATGCATTTAATTTTTACTATGTCATTCTTTCTGACATCATCATTTATATGTGTCATTCTTACATAGTCTCAAACCCCTATCCATATGTTCCCTTTACCCATGTTACCATTAGTTGGCCTACTTAACTACAAAACTAGTTGATGTATGTGACTAGTGTAAACCTAACCACTAGCCTTCTTCACTAGCCTCTTGGCCACCATATGGTGTTTTTCCAAGTTGTTCTAGTCCACAGGTGGTATAATTTCATTCTTAGGGTAATTTGGACCTATGCTTATTCTAGGAGGCATATCTCATGATCTATGAAGTTTGGGAGGTTCCCTTTTTTCTAGATTCTTGTTTCTAATGAGAACATAATGAAGCTAATTTTGGAATATTCTGGGCAACTTATATTTTCTATTAAAACATTTAATGAATCAAAATATTATGGAATACCTCATTAAGGCATCTTCTTAGGCTCATATCTTGAGTTCTATTTTAGAATTTTTGCATGTCATCTTAGTTTTAATTTTTTCTTTTGAGTTATATATTTTTACATCATAGTTATTAGTTTTTAAAAAAACACAAGGAAGTTTCTTGTTTTTATGGACATTATTTTGGATTTTTTTGTCAAAGATTAGAGGATGGGCCATGGTCTGACTAGGTGGTTATGCCCCCTCACCCCCTAGATGATAAACTATTTTTTTTTGTCTCGTTAATTTAAATATATTGTAAACCACATCTTCTATATATTTACTTCATTTCTCTAGCCATTATTTTTTAAACTACATGGTTTTCCAAATTTTATGTAACTATGCAGTCCATTGGATTTTTAAATGCACTATTTCTCCTCACCTTTTGAAGGGCATGTAACATGGCTTCATTACTAGGGCCACATTGAGATTTTTTTTAATCTCTTTTAACATTATACATTTTTGACAAGACTCTTGTATTATTGAACATGTTTCTCATGTAATGGATTTTGAACCACTCTCACAAAAAATTTCTTAGTTCCTTGTATGTTTAGACTCTTAGACATGATGATGATTCTTTTTGGCATTGTGTATCCCTTACATTATTTTATTTACATTTTCTTTTAAGTAGTGGATTTTGCATCACTTATGTAGGACATTTCTAGATTTTTATGAGTTGCTTCACCATGTTTATCAATTAATATTTATTTTAATCCTCCACTTACACTCATGTCATTTATTTTTAGAAAATCTAGGCACCTTACTATCTACCTAATTTCATTTTCTATCAGAGATTATATTTTTTTATGAAAATAAGCACTTTTGTGTGCATATGTTTTTTATTTAGTTTATCACAATAATGAGTTTGGTTTCCTTGCATTTACATGAATATCTTATTAGGAACTTTTTTATAACTCCATATGAGGATTGTAGTATGTCTCATATTTTGATGACATTATTTGATGTACTCTTATCTACTTTTAACACTTTCCTTGATAATTAGACTATCTTCATGTTGTGATCAACCACTAGTATTCATATTATTTGTTAAAATTTATAATTACCCATATAGAGCCATATTTGTTGGTATCAAAACTTATAATACTATCTTTGATCCACCTCATTGGTATTAAAAAATATAACATTATTTTTTAGAAAATGTTTTTGATGGTATCAAAATTATAACAGCTTTATAGTGTTTTAAATATTGGATTCATACCAATCATGTGCATATCTTAAGTTTTTCACTAAGTGTTCACTTCTCCTATGTAAAACATCATCAGAGTGTGGATTATTCCCCCTGATAGTATTGTGAAGATAACCATTATTATGTAGCATTTATTGCTTTAATATTGTTTCATCATCTCAGAAGAGACATCCATTTCTATTACCATCTTCTACCAATTTCATCATTACTCATGAATAAGTATGCAACACTTCTTTAGGTCATTAATACCTAATTTATTGATATTGGTTTTTATTTAGAATGAGATTTGTATCAAGAATTGCTTTCTATTTTGATTTGGTGGTTATAATGGATTGACACCAATGTGTTTCAACCATATGTATTGGCATCCATATGAAAATTCAAAATCCCATTATATTTTCTTAATATTTTTAGATAGTTATCTCGTTAGGCCTTATTGTTGAGACCTATTTTATGAGGATTCTAATACTCTTGATTTTTAATTTAGACCACCATAAATTTCATGAAAGTGGGGGTGTTGGTGAAAATATTACTTATATACCTTTATTTCTGTAAACACATGTGGTTATGTGTTCTACTAAAGGCTATTTAATGTGTTCACGTGTCTAATTATGCATTTAATGCATGTATGCCTCACATGTGCCACCATAATTAGATAGCACATTTTATGTGTCCGATAGGAAAAGAGAACTAAAAGTGCAAGTTTTCTACATAAACTTTTCTCCTCTACATTTTTAACACATGATTAATACATACACACATATGTTGAATATTTGAGTGTATACTTTTTTTCCCATTTTAGTTCTCCCATTCTTTCCTTTCTCTTATGTAAGCTATTCTTATGTTTTTATTTGATCCTGGATAGACCATATATTAATAGGCATAATGTATTTTTATGGCATAGTCCTCAACTCCTGAGTAATAGGATTTTAGTTTTTTTAAGTATTTTAAAGAAGTTATTTGACTTGTATACATATATATTAGGATTTATTAGTTTTATTGTTTAGTTTTACTTTATCATAGTTATTCATTAGGCATAGATAAGTGATAGATTATACCATTTAGTTAATTTAAACTACATATTTATCTTTTAATTCAATAGTTTTTTTGTTTTGTAACATAATTGTTTTACTTGTTTGAGTTTATCATTTTTAACTAGATAAAATTATTTTAGTCCAAAATCTATCCTTTTACTTGTTTAAGTTTGTCATTATTAAATGGACTATTAAATGGATTAAATAATTTTAGTCCTAAATTTATCTTAGTGTTAATAGTGTGTTTAATCTAGATTAGTATTAACATTAAATTGATAAACCATATATGTTTTTTTTTAGTAAAAGTTGCCATCAAAGTCAAATCAATACTCTTTGTAAAGGAGACACCATTAGGAGAACTCAAAATCCATGGGAATGTGTGTGTCCATTATGTAGGTAGGTTTATTCAATGTCAAATAATGAATGTAATAACATTCATATTAATCTAGATAGTTTAGTACATTATAGTTTGGATAATTAGAGGAAGGATGCCACCAAATGATCTCAAGTTCACCATTAGCTTAGAGTTTGTAGTCCATTATTGTGGAAAACCCAAAATGCAACAAAATTAACACATGGACTACATACTTATTAATCTTTAGTGGTTGAAATGATGTACTGTAGATAAAGATGATTACAGACATGAACCAAATACTTCAAAGGTAATAATGGTGTCAAGTGACAATGGTAATAATTTTTCTATTCATAATCACTTATATAGATGATAATGTACATTGGCTACAAATTTAATGTTCAATAAGGTGGCCATAACCCAATTAAGACATTAGGAGTATCTAATTCCAATATATTTTTGTACTATTATGTGTTTAGTGATGATGTGTTCTCACTAAATATAAATTATAAAAAAATATTTGAGTCCATGTTTAAATGTGTGATGTGATGAGTGATGATATGTTCTCCATGAGTATAGATTGTAAACAAAATTATGAGTCTTTATTTGCATATGTAGGTCATCAGTAATATAAAAGTGTTTTTCTACTCATTCATACCTAGTGTTTTTATAAAGAAATGCTAAGTTTCACATAGATATGAAATATGAACTAATGTACATGTGTGTGTATGTGTATGGTGTTCTCTTTCCTCATGTTAATACTAAAGGTGGGGATGATATTTAAATATTACTATATTGGTTAGTACTACGATAGTATTAGTCTTGTGAGAGATTAGGTGAGTTATAATAAAAATTGACCCTTACAAAATAGGGCTTTGGATATGGGAGGATATTCTTTTATAGGATATTATACCCCTATATGTACCTCATTATTATGAATAAAATTCAATTATATTATTTTACCCAATACTAACACCCAAAATGTTCATATCCTTTATATTTTTAGTTTGTCTGATAGAGTTGAAATCAATTTTATGATTTTTTTTCATCCTTGATATCATAATTTACTATAATTCATTATCATTCCAATCAAAATTATTATCAGTTATAACATATAACATATAAACATTTGAACAATCTTTAAAAATACATCAAAAAGATAATCCATCAAATGTACACTAAAATAATTAAGATATTATTATAAGGCTAAGACTAATATTGTGTAAATATTAAAGAAACCCCATAGATTAATTATATCTTAAATAACCACAACATAAAACCGTAGAGGGAAAGAGAATAAATCCTTAAGGTTGATAGGTTTTAAAATAAAGGGATTTATAAAGTTTTAAAAAAAAATAGTCCAAAAGTGTTCAAAATAGTCTACCAAATAGGTAAACACATGGTATAAGGTAAATATAGTAAATAAATATATCTAATATCTTCGTAGTGTTTAAATGATACCATGGATTGTAAAATATCAATAAAAATGAAAGGATAAGTGACAATAAATATCAATTAATGATATTGACACACCTAGATCTTATAAATACTAATAAATGAAGATAATAAGGTTTATAAACTATGTAGAAGACCTTAAAAAAGTAAACTATATTTTATGATCAGTGCCACTTTCTTACTACACCAAAAAGGTTGACTAGATTCATACTATAGTGAAGGTGGCAGTTATATCTATAGATTTAAAATCTCACCATAAAAATGGATCCCTTGATTTGATAGATGTAGTAATTTATACAACCTTGAGTAGGTAGTATATCCACAAAAACATTTTTTATGTCGAACAGATGATGTAAAGAACCATCAAAGTGTCTTTTCTTTTGATTTGACTTTATTTATTCACAATTATGGCAGGACTAAATAAAATATACAATATTAGTGTTTTTCACTCCCTTCAATTTTATAACTACTTATCTTGAATGATTAGTATCAAGGATCATGTAATTTTATGCACATAGTATACTATCAACCTAACATAATCAATGATAAATCTATGTGCTTTTTAATGTGTATTTTTTAATATTAATTTATACAACCACTAGACAAAAAGAGATGATGAGGGCATAATATAATCAATGAGTAAGCTCTTTGAAAAGTGTGTTTAAGATGTGATTAATCTACTTTTCGATTGAATGGTCTATGATACATGATTTTATATAGGCTTCTTTGAAATAAAATTGGAACACATTCATGCATAAGACAATCATAGGATGGAAAAGATGTGGAACTCAACACATATGAACCATAAATACTTTGTCCATTTTTATATAGCCATGACAGTGGTCAAACCACTTTTGTATACCAAGGAAAATTGAAAGAAAAAATCACTAAAAAATATTTTTGAACATCTTGAGAGCTTTTTGGAATTTATTGGGCAAATAATTAGTTGATCTATAAAATGTCATACATTCAATATTAAATGAAAGTATTATCATTGAACCAAAACGAATAGAAAGTCAAGTGTTAAATGAAAACCCAAGCTAAGGGAAGAAAATGTAGAGTCCAATACAAAAGGAAAGTGTGACAAAAAGAGCCAAAAGTATGTAAATGAGCCAAATGCATGAAAACATGACAAAGACAATGCAAGTACGTGACTTGTACCAAAAGTAGGCATGCAAACTATAATAATTTCAAATGTATTTTTGTAAGTTGAAGTGCAAGCAAATACATTGATGTCGAATGTAGCCTATCTCAACTAGACCTTGTTGGATCATTGAAGCAATGTTCCTTACATTGTTGCTTGAGTGTCTCTCTTCACCTCCAGGGGATATAACTCTATTAGAGGGATTGTAGACTAAATAAATTTCTTTTATCATCACTAAAGTAGTTAGCTTGGATGTTCTCTGCCTTGAATTCACCCACCTCCTTCGGTTAGGATGGCCATTAGGTTCCTCGTTATCTCAAAAAGTTTTTGTGTTTGGCTCTGGGCATTTCACCTTCAAAAACCACTATACATGGCACTAAAATTATTAATGAAAAAAACATAAAGGTATGGAATGAAGTAGGCCTTAGTTGATAGAGATGGCTTCCCAGATATTGGTTCGGGATACCGACTAACCAGAGTCCTTCCCCTGTTGATGGCATCTTTTCTTTGATTTCTTAATTTATATATTTTTATAATATTTTATTGAACTTGTGATTGATCATATAAATCATTAATATTTAATTTATAAATATTTTATTGATCTATCTATTTTAAATATAATTTGATATATTTTGAAACGTGATCTTATATTTTTTAATTTTATTTTAAAAAAATCTATAATATTTTTAAATTACTATATTTATATTTTATTAATAATAATATTTAAAATACTAATTTAAAAAATCTTAAACATGAAAAATAAATTATAAAGAAACACCAACCTTAAAATATGAGAGGGCTATCAACATTCTAAACCAAAAAAAAAACTAAAACTAAAACTAAAAAAAAAAAAAAACAAAAACAAAAACTCCATCAATTCGTTTAATTTAATTTCATTTGAAAGGTAAATTCGTACGACGAAAAAAAGTCCCCACGGAGTCCCAAAAAAATCAATGTAAAACAAAAGCTACCGACAAATTCGATACGCTCATTATACTCGTTTGTGGGTCTCATAGATCAATGCTCAATAACTCAATCTTATCGTTCGCGAGTGGTTAATAACTAAAGAGCACTCTCTGCTTAAACAACAAACGACAAAACGTCCTACACTTAATTTGCTTTCAAAACGTCCCATAGCAAAGATCGGTCCTCAACACTTAAATCTTATCGTCGGCGAGTGATCAATACCTAAAGAGCAGTCTCTATCGTTGGCGAGTGGTTATTATATGAGTGGTGATCTAAAACCCAATTCCCCGAATATGCTTTCACAACAATTCAGTTTGTACGTTCTGGCCGTACCTGCGGGTCCTACAGAACAGGAAACTCCCTAGTTATTTCTTCAAGCTCTTTTGCCGTATCTGGCTTAAAATGTGGACTTAACCATACTCCGTTTCAGAAAAGTAGTAAATGCCTCATTCCTCATGGTTCTTTTAGATCCCTGATCCACCTCTTTTAATGATCATGTGTTACATATTTACAATGGTGACCGAACTTATAATCTACTGTTTTATTCACTAAATCAAAGACTTGTCATAATGGCTGCAGAAAATAAATTCTTTATTCTTTTCAAGGTATACGCAATAAAGAGGTTTAGAGTCTGACGTGTAGTCTGTAGATCAGAAAATCTTAGTTTATTGAATTCCGTGCGATTTGGATAAGAGCATACTTTGTGTGTAATGTATTCTCCTGGCATCTTTGAAAAGGCAGGAACTATTTTGTAAAACTTCTTCAAACATAAACAGAGCCATGGACGTTAACAGTTATAGAATAGTCGTAGGCTTCTTGTCTGTCATCCTTCTGTGGCACGTTATGTGTGCAAATGCCCAGCCAAGTGCTAAACTTTTCCCTTTCTTCCCTTTTGATTAAATCCTCATGTTTTTTTTAATTCGTTTGGGTTGCGAATTGCCTAAATTGGTCCAAGTAACTTGTGTACCATGAGTGTATATTCGTTCCAAACAGTTTGGAATGAATCTGCACTTACTTGAGCAATATTAGAGTCGCAAGTTTTTTAATTTGGAAAGTCGGTGGCATGAAATGGCAATGGCTATCCAGCCATCAAAAAGATATGGCATCCGATGGTATGCCCATCATTTCCTCTGCCGCGCTGCCCTATCTCTGTACCGTGGTGGTGTTTCTTTCTGGGAGTACGAGCCGCTTCACGATATACAATTATATCGTGAAAGCGACTATCTTCGATTCTGTCACCAGTTTCATTGTACGTTGGCCGGCGAATATTTGATTTTATGTTATTGTGAATTGACGGGAAGGTACAGGGAGACCCACATTTTAGCTTTGTGTGGATTTAAATTTTCAACGCTGTCCCTTCCTATCAACGAGAGTTTTAATTGGATGATCAATCCTCACCGTCAGTTATAAGCAAGGGCAGTTCATCTTTTTTTTTAAAATAAAAAATAAAAATATATATTAATGTAATTTTTAATTATTATTATTTTAAATAATCTTTTAATATTATAAATTGTGAAAATTTTATTTGATTAAGATTATATACTAATATAAATTATCAATTGGTATTGTATTGAATTGGTATTATATAATAGAGAAGTTTGGATTTAAATATATATCAATATAACTTTAATAAAATTAATTAATAACTAAATTATATATAAAAGAATTTAATAAATTAATTATAAACATATAATTGAATTATAATTAATTAATCTCACTTTAATAAAAATTGTAAAGTAAAAATGTACATTACAAGTTTTAAAGGCGTCTTTAATAAAAATAAGTTAGAAAATGAATTGCTCAAAATAAAAATAATATATTGCATTCATCATTTTTCATATTCATAAAAATGTTTATAATTATGTATTGTATGGGTTCCTTTATCTTATAATTATTTTTAAAAGTCTTACTTATATTTTAAATAGATTTGTCGTATTTATTTTAGATCTCTCATATATTACATTAATTAATAACTTTTTTATTTTCTCCATAAATTATCTATTGAATGATAGCATATGGTATCAATCTAATTACATTAATGCATTGTACTTGAAAAACATTGTTATATATCATAGATGTTATGATTTTCTGATGAACTTCTCTAAACAAAAAAAAAATAAAAAATCAATAGACATTGAAATTAAGGTCTAATTTGCTCTAAACTACTTAAATCGACCTCAAATATAAAATAACCATTAATTAGTATCAATTCACAAACTTTACAATCCATCACATACCAGAATACAATGCTACCATTATAAAATGTATATCAATGTAAATATATAAATAAAAAAATCATAAAAGTCATTCTAAAATACTTAAACATATTGATGTAAAAACCTATAAAAATTGAAAATCTAACACATATTTTAAGCAAAAATATTGACATATTTTCACACATAATAGGTGGTAAGAATACTATCATGTAATCCCAAGAATAATATCACTCTCTCTTGTTGATGTTGGAGGAGCAGCTACGGGCTCCTACTTCCAGCCCAATGTCTTGAACTTTTGATGAAGGCCGACAAGGAGATTGAAGAGTTGTGTCTCTTTGCCAAAAGGGAGATTGAAGAGATGTGTCTCATTCTTTCACTTGTATATATAATGCTTCCTCATTGTTCAAGATAAAAAATATTCAATAACAAATATATTTATAAAGAGCAGACTTCAGAAGATTAAATCAGATTTATCCATTTGTGTTCATTATTCATTGTGTTGCAATTTTTTTTATTTCAATTCTGATCATAAATCTAACATGGTATCAGAGCGGGTTTGAAGACGATCGTGATCAGAGTTGAAATTGCAGCAATACTCTCTTTTATTCTTTATATCTCTTGTCTATCCCTATCTTAGTCAAGATGGTGAACAGTCTTAAAATTGAGGATAGACTCGAAGGAGCATCCAAATTCACATCATGGAGGTTTAGATTCATGCTCACCTTGGAAGAAAATGACTTGTCTGAGTTTGTGGAAACCAAAGTTCCCGAACCATTGGAGGAAGAAGAGAAGTTGCAGTGGAAAAAGAAAGACATCAAGGCGAAGAAGATATTGGTTGACTCCATTAAAGATCATATTGTTCCGATTGTCTCCAAGTTGAAGACAACAAGGGACATGTTTAAAACCTTGGAGGAAATGTACGAAATCAACAACACCAGCCGGGCTCTTGCACTGAAGCAACAACTACATCATGTGAAAATGGTGAAAGGAGAAACAATTATTGCTTACTTTATGAAGATTTCAGAATTAAGAAATCAGCTCTCTACAATTGGTCATGTAGTTGATGACAAATACTTGACCATGCTTGCTCTCAATGGCCTTCCTTGATCATGGGAATCCTACATTCAAGGAATTAGTGCAAGATCGAAACTTCCCAAGTTTGATTGATTGAGGGTAGATTGCATTCAAGAAGAGGCTAGATTGGTTGCTAGAGGAATTGGTCAAAGCTCTACCAATGAAGATATTCATGTCCTTTCCTCTAAATCATTTAAGAAGAAAAGCAAGAATGAGGAGAAACGATTCTTCAAGAGAAACAGAGATAATGAAATTGATGGTGCTCCCACTTTCAAGAAGAAAAGGGACCTCTCCAAAATCCAATGTTTTAGGTGTGACAAGTATGGTCACATTGCCAAATATTGTCCCTCCAGGCCTAAGCAACAAGCCACCATTGCAGATGTTGGTGATGCCTCTCCTCAGAAGGAAACGTGTGAATATTGTTCTATTCGGCATTATCAAGCAATGTACCTACTGACACCAACACTTGGTTAATTGATAGTGGTGCATCTCGACACATCACTGGGTTTAAGAAGCATTTATCAAACTTGATGGAGAGAAATTCTTGTGAACAAGTTATCATTGGAGATGATGTTAGCTATTCAGTGAAAGGGATTGGAATCTCTACTCTCCACTTAAAATCTGGCATTACTCTAAGGTTAAGTGATGTTCTCTATGTTCCAGGCATCAAACAAAATCTGGTTTCCATTTCAGCCTTGGAAGATAAGGGTTATCAAGTTGCCTTCTTCGAAGGCAAAGTTCTTGTGTGGATGAAGAATTCCAACTTCAAAATTGCTCGAATAATTGGAGTTAGACATGAGAGCCTCTATAGGCAAATTACTTGTCCACTTCAGGCATTAGTACATGATTCTTCAAACTTGTGTGATCTTTGGCATAGAAGATTAGCTCACCTACACTTTCGAGCTCTACCTATCATGGAGAAAATGGTCATGGGTCTTCCAAAATTCAACCAAGAGCATGAAGGTACTTGCAAAGGTTGTGCCATGGAAAGACTTGGATTTATTTCTTGAAATCTAAAGAATCTAAAGAAGTACTTGAGAGGTTCAAAGAGTTTAAAGCTCAGGTAGAGAACTTATCTAAGAAGAGGATCAAAGTTCTGAGATCCGACAATGGAGGGGAGTATACCTCTGATGAATTCTGTAACTTTTGCATTGAAATGGGGATTAAGAGGGAGTTCTGTGTTCCTTACAACCCTCAACAGAATGGTGTTGCAGAAAGGAAGAACAGATCTATTATAGAAGCTACCAAAGCTATGATTCATGACCAAGATTTGCAAATCTTCCTTTGGGCTAAAGCATCTAAGACAGCTGTTTATGTTTAGAATAGAAGCCCTCACCGCATTTTAGAGAACATGACTCCCGAAGAAGCTTTCACAGGGGTAAAGCCGGAAGTAAGTAATTTGAGGATATTTGGTTGTCCAGTATATTTTCACATACCAAAAGATAAAAGGACTAAGTTGAATCCTTCTAGCAAGAAGGGAATATTTGTAGGCTATAGTGAAACTTCAAAAGCCTATAGAATTTACATTCCAGGTTAGAAGTTGATTGAGATCAGTAGGGATGTTACATTTGAAGAGGATGTTGCATTCAAAAGATCTAAGAGTATTCATATGGAGATAGATAATGAAGACCAAGAGTCTCCTCAGGATATGGAAGTTGACCATACTCCTGAAATTCAGAGGGAGATTTTTGATTCAAAAGAAAATGATGTCTCAGTTAAGCCTTTGGAACCAACTAATGGACCTAGTGACATTGTTATAGTACGAAAAAGGCCTCGTTGGACTCAAGAAAACATGCAAGAGGCAGGGAAATATACAGGTCCCCAAAGATCTCTTAGAGAAAGCAAGAGACCTCATAAGCTCTCAGATTATGTGTTATTAATGAGTCAAATTATTGAGTCTGAGCCTTCTAGTGTTAAGGAAGCTACTAGTCAACAAGTATGGAGAGATGCTATGGCTGAAGAGTATCAATCCATCCTCAAGAATGATGTTTGGGATATCATACCTAGACCTGAAGGAAAATTTGTTGTTTCTTCTAAGTGGCTCTTTAAGATCAAGCATGTAGCTGATGGAAGCATTGAGAAGTACAAGGCTAGGTTTGTGGTTAGAGGATTCTCTCAGAAAGAGGGAGTAGACTATGAGGAAACCTTTGCTCCAGTTGCTCATTATACATCCGTCAGAACCATCATTGCTATTGCAGCATTTAAAGGATGGAAATTACACCAAATGGATGTGAAGACAACATTTCTAAATGGTGTAATTGAGGAAGACGTATATATTGAGCAACTTGATGGTTTTGAGGTTCATGGAAAGGAGTCTCATGTTTGCAAACTGAAGAAGGCTTTGTATGGCCTTAAGCAGGCTCCTCGTGCTTGGTATGAAAGAATTGATCGATACTTGATGAGCTTGAATTTTTCCAAGAATGATGCTGATTCAAACCTATACTTCAAGCTAATTGATGGCAACACATTAATCTTGGTTCTCTATGTTGATGATCTTCTTATTACCAGAGAAGATCACCTCATTTTCAAATGTAAGAAGGAGTTAGCTTCAGAATTTGAAATGAAGGATCTTGATCTCTTACATTACTTCCTTGGTTTAGAAGTATGGCAAAAACCAAATGAGATCATTCTAAGTCAAGGGAAGTATTCTATTGACATATTGAACAGATTTGGTATGATGAATTGCAAACCGATGTCTACACCAATGGAGTCAAATTTGTTGAAGTTAAAAGAGGCTATAGCTAGTTTAGATTTGGTGGATCCTAGCATGTACAGACAAATGATTGGTTCATTAATGTATCTAGTTAATACCAGACCAGATATTTTCTATGCAGTGAGTGCACTTAGTCAGTTCATGTGTGAACCAAGACAAATACATCTAGTTGCAGTGAAGCATATCCTAAGATATTTGCGTGGCACAGTTGGATATGGCTTGAGATATTCTTCTAGTATAGACTTGAAACTGCATAGATATACTGATTCTGATTGGGTAGGATGTGTCTTTAATTGAAAGAGCACCTCTGGATGTTGTTTCAGTTTGGGATCTGCTATGATTTCTTGGTGCACTAGGAAACAATCATTTGTAGCATTGAGTACAGCAGAGGCAGAGTATATTGCAGCTTGTATGGTAGCTCGAGAAGCAGTATGGCTTCGTAATCTCCTTGCAGGATTGTTTGAACAATCAATGGAGCCTACAATCATTCATTGTGATAACCAGAGCTGTGTGAAGATTTCTATCAATCCAATGTTTCATGATAGAACCAAGCATGTTGAAATCAAATACCATTATATTAGAGATATGGTATTGAGGAAAGCTATTGAGTTAAGGTATATCAGCACTGATGAGCAGACGACAGACATTCTCACCAAGCCTCTCTCCAAGTTAAAGTTTGTGTACTTTTGAGATAAGCTTGGTATAGTGGAGAATACTGCCTTAACTGAGAAAGAGTCTTAGTATCAGTAATCCATTGATAACGAGTTCTTCTCTGAGAGAGAAGTTCGAGGTGAAATCCCTTGATAACGAGTTCTTCTCTGAGAGAGAAGTTTGAGGTGAAATCCCTTGATAATGAGTTCTTCTCTGAGAGAGAAGATCGAGGTGTAATCCCTTGATAATGAGTTCTTCTCTGTGAGAGAAGTTCGAGGTGAAATCCCTTGATTCCACACTCTAAGAGAGCCAAATTAATGTCATCTAGTGTGGTTGACATCACGATGAGGTGACATGTCTTATGTAGCTGGAAGTATCCTCCCTAGCTGAGAGGGAGTGTTGATGTTGGAGGAGCAGCTGCGGGCTCCTACTTCCAGCACAATGTCTTGAACTTTTGATGAAGGCCGACAAGGAGATTGAAGAGTTGTGTCTCTTTGCCAAAAGGGAGATTGAAGAGATGTGTCTCATTCTTTCACTTGTATATATAATGCTTCCTCATTGTTCAAGATAAAAAATATTCAATAACAAATATATTTATAAAGAGCAGACTTCAGAATATTAAATCAGATTTATCCATTTGTGTTCATTATTCATTGTGTTGCAATTTTGTTTATTTCAATTCTAATCATAAATCTAACATCTCTCTCTCTAGTCACATAACTTATCTTCCAATAGGAAAGTATGTACCATGTATCATGTTTTATTATTGGAAATTTCAATTAAAGAAAGCCAATTGTTTATGACTTTTTAATAGAGAATTTTAAAATTTTGTGAAATTGATATCATTTTTAAACTAAAAAAATCTAATTTTATATATTACACTTTTAAAATTTAATTTTCCAATCTACGTACTCCATTAACACCTCAATCATCTTCCATTTAAGAAACTAGAAATAATTCTTGTACACACATACAAACAACCAATATGTATTTTTATATTATCCTCGTCGTGTATACCTTTTGCTATACATATTTCGTGCATTACTAATAAACCTATAAATATTGCTACATATCAATAATTTATATATATATATTATTAAGGGAATGTGAAAAGACATAATTAAATATAAGTTAGAATGATCCAATATTTGTAGGTTAGATCTGTGCATTAATGTTCCATAATTATTCGATCACATTTATGCATATAATCATTATTTAAATGATATATGATTTTTGATATATATAATTTATTATATGTGTAGATACATAAATTAAAATTTAAGTTAAAACATTACATATTTCATCATTCTTTTTACACACTTAGTTCATAACCTATTCTATAGTTTTTTGACCACTTTCCTACATTTTTTCATGGAAGACTCACTCTTATAAGCTAATTAATGATCCCAAAATGAACCTATCTCTTATGCAAATGGTCCAATCTAGAACTTTAGTTGTCTTGGACCATCAACACTATATTTTGTCCTCATTGGACAACAACACCCCATTACACAAGAGTGTCATGCCCTATTGTTTAAGTCCCCACTATTGTCTTCCTTCAAAATAATGGCTATTTTATGAAATTCAAAGTTATGAAAATGTTGGTCTATGAGTTTTATAAGCGTCATCCAAAATAATTCAAAAAATAGTACTATGAAAGCAAATTCCAAACCATTTCACACACAAAAGGATTCCACTTTGAAAATCACCAAAAAAATCATTACACATTGAGATAAATTTTACTATCTCTCCTAATTTTTATTACATAAACCCTAGTATCCCTGAGCTAAAGTTTGAATACATATCCAAGGTCATAAGTGACATATAAAGTACTTAATCACACCATTATAGCACCAAAATCTACTATTTTATAGCAATTTCATATACACCACCATAGCATGAAACAACTACATGAAGTTTCATCCATCTTTAGAGTATTGGTATGTAGGCAACACTCAACACATGGAGTGTTAAGTTCATGCCAAAATTCAACTACTAGCCCCTTTTTATTATATGATTACATTTGTCTTCACATTTCAATGATCTATTGGTTTTACATATAAAAATAATTACACAATGTTCTTTGTATCCAATAAAAAGCTCATGCACAGGTTACATAATATACAAATGAATGAGAACAAAATCTATGAGTCTCATATCCTAGTTATCTATTAGAAAAGGTTGGTGGAATCTTTAGCAGGAGCATCCCATAAATGTTTTCCACATTAGGGCATTATTGTCCTAGGGCTATGCAAGATTTAGATCTAGGTTCATGATTAGGAAACCTAGTCACCTTGATAGTTATAGTCACATGAACCTCTCGTAGCTCTATTTTCTAGCTAACTTTATATTTATTCTTCCACTTTTCATATTTAGCATGTTCCAAATTTAACAAGTTTAAAATCAGTGAAATATTAAATTATTACAATATCATTCTTCCTTATTTTACTGTATTGATGCAGAAAAAATAGGCCAACCTTCTAGAGGCCATAACTTTTGACCTGTAACTTCATTTGATCTCTTATACATGCCGAATCGACCATATTAGAAAGTAAAATTATACTCTAAGTAGCTTGATTTGATTAAATTTGATTTTAATATTTTTTAAAAGTCAAACATATCATCTAAGTGTCTGAAACTAATGTTTGATCATTTTTTCAAGAATTTTCTATTTTTGGAAATTGTATATTTTTAGAACTGGACATCAACTTTAGTTGAATTTCATCCCATAGTCTAATCATAGTGTTTAGGATATTTTGAGAGTTTTTAAAAATAGGTTTTTTTTAGATTTTAGTTTTTTTTTCAAATTTTGCATGTAAACTCTAATTTTTGAGTTGAGGCTTATTTAATCATGGTTTGGGTTTATAATTATTTTAAGAAATCAATATGAATCAATCTTGAGTATTATTTCAAGATCTTGATCTATTGGTAATTTTATTGTTCTTGATAGTTTTAAAGTTCATTATCTAATATCAGAATAAGTTTAAATCTTGGAGAAGTAAAGAATGGTGAGAGGATGAGGAAGTGTTTCACATATGAACTGAACTATAAAAGAGATGTAAACGTAAGTTCAACAATTAATATAAGTTATCACCAATGAACAAAGAAGATAAGCTGGTGATGAGGAAGACGTAGATCGTGATGAATAAGTTCAAAGGAGAAGAAGAAAAATAGAAGCCACCATCAATAAAAGAGAGGATGGTTCATGCTTTTGAAAGAAGGAATGAAAAAATTAAGGTTTATGTTCTAAATTATGGAGGCAATTTAAAACTAGAGGAGTTGATAGATTAGATGAATAGCATGGAGAAGTTCTTCGAGTGGAAGACTATGAGAGAGGACAAGAAGGTAAATTTTTCATGCATGAAATTGAAAGGTCATGTAATGATTTGGTGGGATCACCTGTAGAAAAAAAGATAGAAAAAATATAAAGAGAAGATTAATTCAAGAAAAAAGATGGAGAAGATGAGGGAGAAATTTCTTCCTATAAATTATGCACAAACCCTATACAATTTTTTTTAAATTTAAGGTAAAAACATCATAGTATACAAGACTATATAGATGAATTTTACAAGCTTTCTATACGAGTGGAGCCTGATGAAATAGAAGAGCAGTTGGTTGCAAGGTATGCGAATGGTTTAAATTTTTTCTATTCAAGATGAATTAAGCATGCATAGAATACTTAACATGGAGGAAGCTTATCAATTAGCTTTAAAAGTAGAAGAAAAAAATAGACAAAATTTTATAAGTACATTTACTGGTCCAAGAAGAGGTGGATCCCCTCCAATAAAGGGACAAGGTGGGTTTAATATGACAAGAGGTGGATTTAATTCCAATAAAGGTAAATCATCATGTGTTATAGAAAGGCAAGATGATAATAGGCAAGGGTTTCAATATGAACAAAGAGTAATAGGATTTCAGAGAGGATGAGGTTATGGTTGTGCTAGAGGATCATTTTTGAATCAACATCGATCCTATGTATGTTATAGATGTGGAGAAGAAGGGCACATAGTATTTGAGTGTCCAAACTATCAAGCTTAAGAAAGGAGGCAAGAAGATCGCACAAGAGTAAATCTAGTTGAGGTTGAAGTAGAAGAGAAGAATACTGAAGTTACACTAGCATGTTGGAAATATTGTCATTGATGTCAAAGGTCTAGCATTGGTGATAAAGGCCCCATTACATTTATTAATGTTTTTAATTTTCATATTTTGGCTAATGTGTGTTAATATTTATTTAATGTTAATGAATAAATTTTTGGTTGCATATAAGTCAAAAGAGGGCCTGTGGAGAAGTCAAAGAGTCTCTAGGTAAAGATAAAATAGGAATGGGATGTATTTTATCATGAAGAGTCATCTTAAGGAATTTTGAGAGTCACCATGTGAAGACAGAAGAGGGTATGGTGCATTTTTCTATGGAGAGACATTTTGAGGAATACAAAAAGTCACCAAGATAAAAACAAAAGAGAAAAGGATGCATTTTCTTATGAAGGGTCACCATATGACTTTTCAAATGCAAGAATACGAAAGGTCGTGCAAGTTTAGTGCCATTTTCCATGAAGATTGAATGGTCACAAAGGGTGGATTTCAAAATTTATTTGGAAAGCTATAAATAAATGCTTGAGAAACCATTTGTAATATACAAGAGAGTGCATGGTTTGTATTTATTTTCAAAGAGAGAAAAGCAAGAGATATTATAGAGTTCTATCATTTGTTGAGTAAGCAACATTAAGAGATAGTTGTGTTTTATATACAAAAGGGGTTGGTGATCCTATGGGTTGGTGCTCATAAATCTTGGAAAGGGGTTGGTGCTCTTGTGGGTTGGTTCTCACAAATAGTTGTTGTGTTGGTGCATAAAAAAGGGGTTGGTGCTCCTAGAAGTTGGTGCTTATGAACTTTGTAATTTAAGTTGGTGTTCATTCATATACTTGAAATTTTTTTCTATAGTTTTTTCCACTTTGGGTTTCCACATAAAAATCTCTCTCTCTCTCTCTCTCTCTCTCTCTCTCTCTCTCTCTCTCTCTCTCTCTCTCTCGTGTGGTGCATATTATTGTTTCAATTTTATTACATATCTTGAATGTATGGTTAAGTGGTTAAAGAAAAATAATTTGATTAAGTAAAAAATATGTACATAATATATCGATTCACCTCCCCTTAGTATATTTTAAGCTTATTATTTGGTATTAGAGCAGGTTCCTTTGGAAAAAAAATTATGGCTTGAAGGTAAATTGGGAAAGCATGATGGTTGGATCACATGAAGGTTTTTATATAATTAAGAGACTTTGTTTGATGGGACAAATTATGTTTTTTTGAGTATAAGGATGAATACTTATTTTATGGTCTTTATATTCGACATTTAGCAAGAGGTGATGGAGGAATATGAAGAACCACAGACACTTGTAACTACTCTGACAGAAAAAAAGGCAAGAGAAAATAATGCTTAAGCTTTAAAAGTTATTTTATGTGGTTTATGTGAATTAAAATTTGTTAAAGTTATGCAATGTAAATTTTCTCATGAAATTTGGGTAAAACATGAGAATATTTACAAAGGTGATCGAAAGATTCAACAAGCTAAGATTTAGACTTCCAGAGGATAGTTTGAGAGTTTGAAGATAGAAGAGGAAGAAAATATAGAAAGTTATCTTTTACGGGTTGATCAAATAGTTAATTAGATTCAAGGTGTTAGAGAAAAGTTAGAAGAATCAATTGTGGTTCAAAAGTTTTTGAGATCTCTACCATTGAGATATGATACAAAAGTTTCAATAATTGAAGACATGAAGAATTTATCCAATCTAAAGATAGATGAGCTATATGGTATTCCTATGGCATATGATATGTGAACTAAATAAGAGAAACCCTTAAAGAGAGAAGCGGATTTCAAGAAATCAAGGAAAGATAATGCTAAGATTCAAGAATCAAGTGACAGTTTTAGTGATGATAAAGATAATAATTAAGCTCTATTCATTCTTAAGCTAAAAAAAGGCATATGTAAATATCAAGGAAAGTTACCTTATAAATAGTTTAATTGTGGAAAGATTGGATATTTTATAGCTAAGTGCCTAGATAAGGGTAATGGTGACAATGAAGAAGGAAAGTCTAGATACAAGAAGACTTTCAAATAAAAATTCAAGAAAGAATTCAAGAAGAAGAGTTTGTATTCTAAAGATCTTAGCTCAGTCAAAGATAGTAGAGTCAATGATTCAGAATAAGAAGAGGTTATATTTATGGCTATATATGAAGATGCCTCCACAAGCAAAAGTATAGATGATGAAGAAGAAGAATATGATGAATCTGAAGAGAGTTTAGGAGAACTTATTTGTGCCTTATAAGAGTTAAAATCTCTTGAGCAGAAGAATCAAAGATTAAATTTCCAGATCAAAAAAATAAAAAAGAGTCAAAAGAAACTATTGAAGATCTACAAGCACATTTTAAAGCAGCCAAGAAGAATGAATAAGATCTAATGGCACAATTGCAAAAAATAAGTAAAGAATGTGAAAGGTATGTGATTAAAATTACTTAGTTAAAAGTATATCTTGAAAAAATAAATAAATCAATCAATGATAGAGCAGCCAATGATTCAAAATTTGAGAATAGCACTAATATGTTGAGCAAAATATTAGAAATTCAAAAATTAATGTTAGATAAGATAGGTATTAAATTTGAAAAATATAAAGGGGAGGCCACTACTTTCATAGACAAGGAAAAAGGAAAGATATATGCTAAAGCTCTTACAAAAGAGAAATAAAAAGGGAAGAAGTTAAGAATATATAAAAAATCTCAAACGAAGTAGGCTGAAGGGAATAGAGCTATAAAAGGAAATCAAGTCATAGATACACAAATAGGTCCTATTTTTATGGCTACTATTTATATTATAATGGCTATGGTCATAAGAAAATAGAATGTCAAAAAAGGGCTAACAATTTTAGAAATAAAGAGAAGAAAAGTCATTCAGAGTCAAGTAGAAGCCATAACACTTTTGCTCCTCTATCAGGTTTTAATGAAAAGACCATAACATGTTACAAATACAACAACTTCAAACACATAATCTACTACTATATAAGCATATTTGAGTCAGTCAATAAGGACCAGAGTTTCAAGGCTTCATTCATCAAAATAAAGTTCAAACAGGTTCATGGTAGAGAAAACAACTTAAAAATTCTATGTTGATATAGATAGCTTTGTATGCAAGAAATGAAGAAAAGTCATGGTTCATTGATAGTGGTTATTTAAGGCACATGATAGGAGATAAAAGGAATTTCATAACCTTGAAGAAGATCAATGGTGGCATAGTAAAATTTTGAGATAATATTAATGTCAGAATTGCCAAAAAAGGTACACTAAGTTTGGATAATGGTAGATATAAAATTGAAAATGTTTTGTATGTAGAAAGTTTTAAGTATAATATTTTGAGTATAAGTAAAATGTGTGGTCATGGGCACACACTAAAATTTTATGCAAAAGGTTGTGAAATTAGGAGAAAAGATTCAGATATGTTGGTTGTAGATACTCAGAGAATAAGGAATACTTTTTATATGTTATCAGACATCAAAGGTCAAAGATGTTGTTTGAGTCAAATTTAAGAGAATTGGCTATAGCATAGGAGAATGGGACACAAATTTTGATAATATTGTCAACATCAGTAAGAAGCAAGTAGTCAAAAATATTCTAAAGATTACAAAGCCATCTGGTACACTTTGTAAACCTTGTCAACATGAGAAATAGACCAGAAGGTGGCTCAAAACAAAAGAGTAGTCAACCACTTAGATGTTAGAGCTTGTTCACACTGATCTAGGTGGACCTATAAGAACTCAAATTACTCAAGGTGATAAATATTTTATGTTGTTTATTGACAAATTTTCACATCTGACTTGGATAATATTTAAAAAAAAAATTAGAAGCTTTCAGACATTTTAAAGCATTTACAGAATTAGTTAAGAATGAAACCCATTGAGGATTAAGTGTCTAAGATCAGATCAAGTAGGAGAATTCATGTCAGATCAGTTTATTGATATTTGTGAAAACTATAGAATAAAGAGACATTATTCAATAGCTAGAACTTCACAACAAAATAGATTAGTTGAATAGAGAAACATAATAGTTTAGGAGATGGTGAAGACAATGTTAAATGAATTTAAAATATCAAATAAATATTGGATAGAGGTAGTTACTACAATAGTGTATATTAAAAATAGAGTATTATTGAGAGTCAATAGTGACAATACTCCTTAATAGTTATAAAAAAAAATAGCAATAGTTGATTATTTTAGAGTTTTTGACAGTAGATGCTTCATAAAGAGAACTAATAAAAAACTTGGTAAGTTTGAATCTAGAGTAGACAAAGGTATATTTCTTAGTTATTCTTGCAAAAGTAAAGCTTCTAAATATTCTAACAAAATAACTAACAAAATTGTTGAAAGTGCAAGTGTCAGGATAAAAGAAGATGAAACATAAAGAATCAATGATCTAGTAGACATTCTTGAAATCATTGAAAAAAAATATTTTGAAGAATCAGATGAAGATGAGAAGGAGAAAAAAGACACCAAAAATGTATCCAAATATGTTCATATAAATCATAATGAAATTAACATCATTAGGGACATAAATGAAAGAATTCACACCAGAAGAATGATGATTAGTGAATCTGAGCAAGTTAATTTTTCTTTGTTATCCAAAATTTAGCCTATAACTTTTTCAGAAGCTAGACATGGTAAACATTACATTAAGGAAATAGATGAAGAATTAAATTAGATAGAAAAGAATGATAGTTTGGAATTAGTGCCTTGACTAAAAGATCACAATATGATAGCAAGAAAATGGATTTATAAAAATAAGTTGAATGAAAATAGAGAATTGACTAGAAATAAAGAAATATTAGTATGTAAAGAATATGATCAGATTGAGGGAATATATTTTGAAGAAACTTTTGTACCAATAACAAGGCTAGAGACTATTAGAACATTTCTTGCGTATGTAGAGCTTAAAAATCTCAAAGTGTTTTAGATAGATATCAAATCTACCTTCTTAAATGGAAATATAGAAGAATAGGTCTACATTGAGTAGCCTAAGAGATTTATTCTCTCAAATATTAGTAGCCATGTATGTAGATTGAAAAAAGAACTATATGGATTGAAACAAGCTCTCTGAGCTTAGTATGCAAGACTTGAAAAGTACCTACAACATTAAGATTTTAAGAGAAAATTTGTTGACAGTAATCTCTACGTCAAAATAAAAAAGTAAGTATCAATTTATTGTTGTGGTATTTGTTGATGACATCATTTTTGGAAGAAACATTGAAAAAATGATAAAATAATTTTTTGATAATATGCAAAAAGAATTTTAGATGTCCATGTTTGGAGAATTGTCATTTATCATAGAGTTGTAAATATTTTAGTCAGATAAAGGAATTTTTATATCTCAAAATAAATATGCCAAGAAAATATTGAAGAAATTTGGTTTTAAGGATTTTACACTAGTTGGCACACCAATGAGTATTAGAAATAAGGTGAGCAAGGATGAAAATTCACCTATTGTAGATAAATATTTATATAGATCTATGATTGATAGTCTTTTATATTTTACAACATCAAGGTCAGACATCATGCATGTAGTATGTATAGTTACAATATATCAGTCAACTTTAAAAGATAGTCATGTTCAGTTGCTTAAGATAATATTTAGATATCTCAAGGGGACATTGAATTATAGATTATGGTATCTCACATATAGATATTTCACTTTAGTTACTTATGCAGATTTAGATTAGGCATGTTGCTTGGATGACAAAAAGAGTACAAGTGGAGGAACATTTTTCCTTGGTGATAGCTTAGTATCATGGCTAAACAAAAAGTAGAATTTAGTATCAGTTTCTACAGCTGAAGTAGAATGTATTGCAACAATATTGTGTTATACTCAAGTTCTTTGGATCAAGAAAACTTTGGAAGATATCAATGTAAAATATGATGAACCTATTTCTATTTTTTATGAAAACACAAGTCCTATTAATATTTTGAAAAATCTAGTGATGCATTCATGAACAAAACATATTTCAATTAGATATCACTTCTTGAGAGAGCAGGTTACATATCAATAGGCTAAAATGGAATATATCAGTACTACAGAGTAGATTGTAGATATTTTCATAAAGACACTATAAAAAGACATATTCAAGTATCTACAGGAGAAGATGGGAGTAATTTATTTTACTCCCTACCATTGAGGATCAACATTATTTGAGGAGGAGTTAAGTGTTAGCTCTAGGATAGGCCATTTACCATTGATGTCAAAAGGAGAGAAGAACATAAATAGGTACATGTATATGTGTAAAAACAAGTGCATAATAGGTACAAGGAATAGGTACAAGTTACTATAGTAAGGGAGAGTTATCGTATGTTTTTTAGATGGTAGTATGTGTAGGTTTTAGGATGTAGGAGTTTCAGTTTAAGGTTTCCATCAATGACAAAGGGGGAGATTGTTAGAAATATTGTCACTAATGTTAAAGATATAGCATTGGTAATAAAGGCCTCATTGTATTCAATGATGTTTTTAATATTCATATCTTGGCTAATGTGTGTTAATATTTATTTAATATTAATTGATATATTTTTAGTTGCATATAAGTCAAAAGAGGGCCCATGGAGAAGTCAGAGAGTCATGAGATAAAGACAAAAGAGGAATGGGACTCATTTTCTCATGAAGAGTCATTTTGAGGAAATCCAAGAGTTACCATGTGAAGATAAAAGAGGGTATGGCACATTTTTCTATGAAGAGACAATTTGAAGAATACAAAAAGTCACCAAGATAAAGACAAAAGAGGAAAAGACGTATTTACTTATGAAGGGTCACCATATGACTCTTTAAATGCAAGGATACGAAGGGTCATATAAGTTTGGCACCATTTTCCATGAGGATTGAAGGGTCACAAAGAGTGAATTCCAAAGTTCATTTGAAAAGCTAGAAATAAGGGCTTGAGAAGCCATTTGTAATATGAAAGAGTGTGGATGGTTTGTATTTGTTTTCAAAAAGATAAAAGTAGGAGATATTGTAGAGTTCTATCATTTATTGAGTAAACAAAATTGACAAATAGTTGTGTTTTATACACAAGAGGGGTTAGTGCTCCTGTGGGTTGGTTCTCACAAATAGTTTCTATGTTAGTGTACAAAAAAGGGGTTAGTACTCCTAGAAGTTGGTGCTTGTGAACTTTGTAATTTGAGTTGTTGCTCATTCATATACTTGAGATTGGTTTCCATATTTTTTCTCACTTTGTGTTTCCACATAAAATTTGATCTCTCTCTCTCTCTCTCTCTCTCTCTCTCTCTCTCTCTCTCTCTCTCTTGTGTGGTGCATATTATTGTTTCAATTTGATTGCATATCTTGAATGTATGGTTA
Source organism: Torreya grandis (assembly GCA_037957365.1). NCBI lineage: Eukaryota > Viridiplantae > Streptophyta > Pinopsida > Cupressales > Taxaceae > Torreya > Torreya grandis. The sequence goes on from JARHVA010001842.1 coordinate 1,632,652, forward strand.
AGTAGTTAAAGAAAAAGAATTTGATTAAGTAAAAAAGATCTATATAATATACTGATTCACCCGCCCTCCTTAGTATATTTCATGCTTAATAATTGGTATTAGAGTAGGTTCCTTTGGAAAAAATTTTATAGCTTGAAGGTAGATCGAGAAACCATGATAGATAGATTACAAGAAGGTTTTCTTCAAATAAGGAACTTTTATTTGATAGGACAAATTATGTTTTTTGAAGCATAAGGATGAAGACTTATTTTATGGCCCTTAGATTCGACATTTAACAAGTAGTGGTGGATGAATATGAAGATCCAAAGACACTTTTAACTACTCTGATAGAAAAGAAGGTAAGTGAGAAAAATGCTAAAGCTTTAAATGCCATTTTATGTGATTTATGTAAATCAGAATTTGTTAAAATTATACAATGTAAATTTATTCATAAAATTTAAGTAAAACTTGAGAATATTTACAAAGGTGATAGAAAGGTTCAACAAGCTAAGCTTTAGACTTTTAGAAGATAGTTTGAGAGTTTGAAGATGGAAGAGGAAGAAAATATAAAAATTTATCTTTTACGAGTTGATCAAATAGTTAATCAAAGTCAAGGTCTTGGAGAAAAGTTGGAAGAATCAATTGTGATTCAAAAAGTTTTAAGATATATACCATTGAGATATGATGCAAAACTTTTAGCAATTGAAGAGATGAATAATTTAGTCAAGCTAAAGATGGATGAGCTACATGGTATTCTAACATCATATGAGATGTGGACCAAATAAGAGAAACCCTCAAAGAGAGAATTTATTTTCAAGATATCAAAGAAAGAGAAGGATAAGAATCAAGAATCAAGTCACAGTTCTAGCGATGATGAAGATGACAATAGAGCTCTATTCATTTATAATCCAAAAAAGGGTACAGGTAAATATCAAAGAAAATTACCTTTTAAATGTTTTAATTGTAAAAATATTGGACATTTTGTATCTAAGTGCCTAGATGAGGGTAATGGTGAGAATGAAGAAAGAAAATCTACATACAAGAAGACTTTTAAATAAAAATTGAAGAAGGGATTTGAGAAGAAGAAATTGTATTCTAAAGATCCTAGTTCAGCCAAAGATAGTGGAGTTAGTGATTCAAAAGAAGAAGAAATTCTATTAATGGCTATTCATAAAGATGCTTTCACAAGAAAAATTATAGATGATTAAGAAGAAAAATAAGATGAAACTAAGGTAAATTTGGAAGAATAACTCATTTTTGCCTTAGAAGTGTTAAAATCTCTTGAGAAAAAGAATAAAAGATTAAAGCTCCAAATCAAAAAAAATGAAAAGGAGTCAAAGGATATAATTGAAGATCTACAAGCACACTTTGAAGAAGCCAAGAAGAATGAAGAAGATCTCATGGCACAATTGTAAAAGTAAGTAAAGAATGTGAAAGGTATGTTATTGAAATAACTTCTTTAAAAGTATATCTTGAGAAAAAAAATAAAGCAATTAATGATAGAATAGATAATAATTCAAAATTTGAGAATAACACTAATATGTTGAATAAAATATTAGAAAGTCAAAGATCAATTTCAGATAAGATAGATATCAGATTTGAAAAAGAGAAAGGGGAGGCCACTATTTTCATAGACAAGGAAAAAGGAAAGAGCTATGTCAAAGCTCTTAAAAAAGAGGAAATAAAAATGGAAGAAGTTAAAAATACAAAGAAAATCTCAAGCAAAGAAGGCTACAAGGAGCAGACATACAAAAGATAATAAGGTCAGAGATACACAAATAGGTCCTATTTTTATAGTTACTATTTTTATTGTAATGGATATGGTCATAAGGAAATAAAAGGTCAAAAAAGGGCTAAAATTTTTAGAAATAAAGAGAAGAAAAGTCATGCAAAGTCAAGCAAAAGCCACAACTCTTTTGCTCCTCTATCAGGATTTAATGAAGAGGGCATAATATGTTATAAGTGCAACAAATTTAGACACATAGCCTGGTACTATAGAAGCATGTTTGAGTCAGTCAAGAAGGACCGTATTTTTAAGGCTCTATTCATAAAAAAAGTTCAAATAGGTTCATAGCAGAAGAAACAACATGAAAAATCTATGTTGGTACAAACAAATTTGCATGCAAAAAATGAAGAAAAGTCATGGTTCACTAATAGTGGATGTTTGAGGCATATGACAAAAATCAAAAGCAAGTTCATAATCTTGAAGAAGATGAATGGTGGCATAGTGAAATTTAGAGATAATACTATTATCAGAATTACCAAAAAATTTACACTAAATTTGGATAATGGTAGAATTAAAAATAAAAATATTTTATATGTAGAATGTCTTAAGCATAATATTTTGAGCGTAAGTCAAACGTGTGATTAGGGGCACACACTAAAGTTTTATGTAGAAGGTTTTGAAATTAGGAGAAAAGATTTAGATGTATTGGTTGCAAATGCTCAGAGATCAGGTAATAATTTATATATATATTATAAGACATCAAAGGTCAAAGATGTTATTTGAGTTAAATTGAAGAAAGTTGGTTATAACACAGGAGAATGGGACACATAAAATTTAAAAATACTATCAACATCAATAAGAATCAAGCAGTCATAAATCTTCTAAAGATTACAAAGCCATCTGATACACTTTGTGAACCTTGTCAACATGGGAAGCATGTTAGAAAGATGTTTGAAACAACATATTACTTGACCACTCAGATGTTAGAGCTTGTTCACATAGATCTATGTGGACCTATGAGAACTCAAAATACTCAATGTGAGAAATATTTTATTTTGATTATTGATGATTTTTCACGTATGACTTGGGTAATGTTTTTAAAGAAAAAATCAAAAGCTTTCAGACATTTCAAATCATTCAAAACATTAGTTGAGAATGAAACTAGTTTGAAAATTAAGTGTCTAAGATCAGATCAAGGAGAAAAATTCATGTCAAATTAGTTTATTGATTTTTATGAAGACCATAGAATAAAGAGACATTATTCAACACCTAGAACTCCACGGCAAAATAGATTAGTTGAATAGAGAAAAAAAATAGTTCAAGTGATGGTGAGGATATTATTAAATGAATCTAAGATACTAAATAAATATTGGAGAGAGGCAGTTACTATAGTAGTGTATATTCATAATAGAGCATTATCGAGAGTCAATAGTGACAAGACTCTTTATGAGTTATGGAAAGATAAACCAGCAATAGTTTATTATTTTATTTTTTTTGAAAATAGATGCTTCATAAAGAAAACTAATAAAAAGGTTGGTAAGTTTGAATCCAGAGTAGGTGAAGGTATATTTCTTGATTTTTCTTCTAAAAGTAAAGATTATACATGTTATAACAAAATAACCAAGAAAATTGTTGAAAGTGTAAGTGTTAGGATAGAAGAATATGGAGCATAAAGAATTAGTGATCTATTAAACATTGTTTAAATCATTGAAGAGGAAGATTTTGAAGAATCAGATGAAGATAAGATGGAGAAAAAGGACACCAAAAATATATCTAAATATATTCATATAAATCATAATGAAAATGACATCATCGAGGACATAAATGAAGGAATTCACATGAGAGGAATGATGGTAAGTGAATTTGAACAAGTTAATTTTTCTTTGTTATCCAAATTTCAGCCTAGAACTTTTCTAGAAGCTAGACATGATAAGCATTGGGTTAAGGCATTGGATGAAGAATTAAATTAAATAGAAAAAAATGATACTTGGGAATTAGTACCTAGACTAAAAGATCATAATATGATAAGAATAAAGTGGGATTACAAAAATAAGTTGAATAAAAATGTAGAAGTGACCAAGAATAAAATAAGATTAGTATGTAAAAGATATGCTCAGATTGAGGGAATAGATTTTGAAGAAACTTTTACATCAGTAGCAAGGCTAGAGGCTATTATAATGTTTCTTGTATATGAATTGTTTAAAAAATTCAAAGTGTTTTAGATAGATGTCAAATGTACCTTCCTAAATGGAAATCTAGAAGAAGAGGTCTACATTTAGCAGCCTGAAAGATTTATTCTCTCAAATATTTGTAGCCATGTATGCAGATTGAAGAACACACTGTATAGATTGAAATAATCTCTGCGAGCTTGGTATGTAAGACTTGATACATACCTACAAGGTCAAGGTTTCAAGAGATGAATTACTGACAGTAATCTTTACAATAAAATAGAAGGTGAGCATTGATTTATTGTTATGGTATATGTTGATGACAATATTTTTGAAGGAAACATTGAAAAGATGACAAAAGAATTTTTTGATAATATGCAAAAATAATTTGAGATGTCTATGCTTGGAGAATTTTCATTTTTCATAAGGTTGAATATATTTCAGTCAGATAAAGGAATTTTCATATCTCAGTAAATATGTCAAGAAAATGTTGAAGAAATTTGGTTTTGAGGATTGTGCACCAGTTGGCAAACTAATGAGTATAGTAAATAAGGTGAGCAATGATGAAGATTCACCTATTATAGATCAATATTTGTTTAGATCTATTATTGGTTGTCCTTTATATTTGATAATATCAAGGTCAGACATCATTCATGTAGTAGGTATAGTTGTAAGATATCAGTCAGCTCCAAAAGATAGTCATGTTCAGTTGGTGAAGAGAATATTTTGATATATCAAGGGAACATTAGATTATAGATTGTGGTATACCATAGACAAAGATTTCATTTTGATTGCTTATATAGATATAGATTGGGTAGGTTGCTTGGATGACAGAAAGAGTACAAGTGGAAGAGCTTTCTTCCTTGGTGATAGCTTAATATCATGGCTAAGTAAAAAGAAAAATTTAGTATCACTTTCTATAGCTGAAGTAGAATATATTACAGTGGTATTGTGTTGTACTTAAGTGCTTTATATAAAGCAAAATTTGGGAGATATTAAGGTAAAATATGATGAACCTATTTCTATTTTTTGTGACAATACAAGTGCTATTAATATTTTAGAAAATCTAGTGATGCATTCAAGAACAAAACATATTCCCATTAGATATCACTTCTTGAGAGAGAAAGTTGTAAATCAATAGGTTAAGATGGAATATATCAATATTACAGAGTAGATTGTAGATATTTTCATAAAAACACTACCAAAAGACACATTTGAGTATCTATAAGAGAAGCTACAAGTACTTTCTTTTACTTCCTACCATAAAGAATCAACATCAATTGAGAGAGAGATTAGTGTTAGCTTCAAGATAGGTCCTTTGACATTGATTTTATAGAAATAAAAACAAAAATAGGTATAGGTATAGGTCCACAACAGGTACCGAGAATAGGTATAAATTGCTAGAGTAAGGGGGAGTTACTGTATATTTTTGAGATGGAAGTATGTGCAGGTTTTAAGATGTGAAAGTTTCAGTTTAAGGTTGCCATCGATAACAAAGAGGGAGATTGTTAAAAACATTGTCATTGATGTCAAAGGTCTAGCATTGGTGATAAAGGCTCCATTCTATTTAATGATGTTTTTAATATTCATATCTTGGCTAATGTGTGTTAATATTTATTTAATATTAACAAATATATTTTTGGTTGCTTATAAGTCAAAAGAGGGCCCATGGAGATGTCAAAGAGTCATGAGGTAAAGACAAAAGAGGAATGAGACTTATTTTATCATGAAGAGTCATCTTGAGGAATTCCAAGAGTCATTATATGAAGACAAAAGAGAGTATGGCATAGTTTTCCATGAAGAGACACTTTGAGGAATATGAAAAGTCACCAAGATAAAGACAATAGAGGAAATGATGCATTTACTTATGAAGAGTCACCATATGAATTTTCAAATGCAAGGATATGAAGGGTCATACAAGTTTGGCACCATTTTCCATGAGGATTGAAGGGTCAAAAAGGGTGAATGCCAAAGGTCATTTCAAAAGATATAAATAAAGGATTGAGAAGCCATTTTTAATATGCAAGAGAGTGCATGGTTTATATTTGTTTTTTAAGAGATAAAATGAAGAGATATTGTAGAGTTCTATCATTTGTTGAGTAAGCAACATTGAGAGATAGTTGTGTTTTATACATAAGAGGGTTTGGTGCTTCTATGATTTGTTACTCACAAATCATTACAAGGGGTTGGTACTTTTATGGGTTGGTGCTCACAAATAGTTGTTGTGTTGGTGCACAAAAAAGGGGTTGGTGCTCATGCATGTTGGTGCTTGCAAACTTGGTAATTTGAGTTAGTGTTCATTCATATACTTAAGATTGTTCCCCATGGTTTTTAACACATTGGGTTTCCACATAAAAATTTGCTCTCTCTCTCTCTCTCTCTCTCTCTCTCTCTCTCTCTCTCTCTCTCTCTCTCTCTCTCTCTCTCTCTCTCGTGTGGTGCATATTATTGTTTCAATTTTATTACATATCTTGAATATATGTCTAAGTGGTTAAAGAGAAAAAATTTGATTAAATAAAAAAGATGTATAAAATATACTGATTCACCCTCTCCCTATTAGTATATTATGTGCTTAACATAGCAGATGTTGGAGAGAATCTCATGATGAGAAGAACCATGATCACTCTAAGGAAGGAATAAGTGCATAATAAAGAAGGTGGTGATGCATGGCTGTGATCAAATATTTTTTGAACAAGATGTACTTCAGGTGGAAAGGTATGTAAAGTAGTTATATATGGTGGTCATTGTGAAAATATGGTTTTTAAAGAAATGATAGAGAAACTAAATTTTGAATGTGAAAAGCATCCTAGTCCTTATTGAATTTCATGGTTTAAAAAAGGGAATGATGTTATAAGAGATAAAATGTGCTTAATCAAACTTTTTATAGAAAAAAGTTATAATAATGAAATATGGTGTGATGTTAATCCAATGGATGCATGCCATGTGTTATTGGGGAGACCATAGAAATTTGTTAGGAAAATAGTTTATGATTGAGAAAAGAACACATAAACTTTTTGGAAAGGTGGTACAAAGGTAGTTTTGTTACCTCTTAAAGAGGAAGAGAAGATAGAAAGCATTCTCTCTACTAAAAAATTTGTACAAAATATGAAGGTAGCAAGTTGTTATGCATTAGTAACAAAGAATGAAGAAATAAAAATGGTGCCAATACTAATAGAAGCAGCAAAAGTGTTGAAAGAATATGTAGATGTTATTCCAGATGAGTTACCTAATTGTTTACCATTGAAGAGAGATATACAATATCACATTGATTTAATTCCAAGATTAGCTCTATCGAATCAAGCAGTTTATAGGATGAGTCCAATATAACATGAAAAATTAAATAAATAGGTTACTAAATTACTAAGGAAGAAGGTGATAAGGGAGAGTATGAGTCGTTATGCAATAATATCTTTTTTAACTCCAAAGAAAGATGGAGGATGGAGAATGTGTGTGCATAGTAGAGTAATTACTAAAATATAGGTTTTTTATACCTCATTTAGATGATATGATGGATGTGCTTTTAGGAGAAAAATATTTTACCAAAATTGATCTAAGGAGTGGTTATTATCAGTTTCAAAAAGTATGAATAAGATCTTGAGAAATTTATTGAGATGCATAGTGGGAGAGAATCCAAAGCAATGGGACTTGGCTTTACCATATTTTGAGTTTGTATATAAAAGTTCAATGAATAGATCAACAATAAAGTCACCTTTTCAAATTGTTTTTGATTAATTAAGGTGGAAAACTAGGGGTCAAATCCTATACAGTCAAAAAAATAGGAAGGCTGGCAAGTAAAAGATGCTAGCACCGAACCAACGGCACAGCCGAGAAACAAAGTCAAAAGCAAAAGAAAACACTGGAAAGACCACAGCCAAAAAGGATGAAACTACATAACTATAGAATTAACAAGATCCTTAAGATTCTCATTTTTTGCATTGTCATCATTTCCTAGATTACCCACCGCTTACATGATCTGTAATGGCCTTCTCCACATGAACCACCTTCGAAAGCTATCTTCATCATCAATGTGCATCATTCATGCTCTGTCATCTCCTTCTAAATGATCTCTCTAATGTTTGGGGGTATATGAGCCCCTTGTCACCATACCCTCCATCCTGAGAATTGCTAACCAAGGTTGGCACAAGCATCAACGACCCTGTTACCTTCTCTGTAGGTATGGGTAATCTCAACTTCAAAAAAAATTTGTAAAAGAAACTGGATGTCCGTAATGATGTCTTTTAGATGGATACCAATGTTAGATGCTTTATTAACGACATCTATGATCAACTTAGAATCTCCCTAAATATTCAAATTTCTAATTCGTAGGGATATAGCTAACGTTAATCCCCAAAGTAAGGCCATAGCTTCAGCATAGTTATTGCTCTGACAACCCATTCCACTAGCATAGATAGTAGACATCCCTCCTTTTTCATTTATTATTATTCCTCCACTTGCTTTACCACTCAAATTGGATGCCCCATCAAAATTGAGTTTCATCCAATTGGGTTTAGGTGGTATCCATTTAGTATGAAGTCTCTGAAGAATTTTGGAATTATCATGCCCAAGGATAAGGTTTAAAACCTTCCATTTGGAAACAATTTGACTTTCAAATTTAGATAGGGGTTTCTCCACAATACTAATATGAGCTATTGTTAAACTTTCCAAGATGGCCCTAGCAAAGGAGTTAAACACTTGAGCAACATTTCTAGCAGTGTCCCTAAAAATTTTGTGATTTTGCTCTTTCCATAATGTCTAGCTCAAGCATGGTAGAGCTTGTTTCCATAGTTCCTTAATCTAGGGATGTGTGAAGGTTGAGTTCTAATTGAGAATTACTTCTTTAAGGTCAAAATTGTAAACCCATTCAATTCCAAAGTTGTTAAGTATTTTGCCCCATAAATCTTGGGTAAACTCACAGTGTATGAATAGGTGTGAAACTGATTCCTCTCTAGAACCACACAGGAAACATCTGTTGACCAGAGTAAACCCCCTCTTTTGAAGGTTGTCCTAAGTAAAGATTTTGTTATGGGAAATAGCCCACCAAAACAAGTTAATCTTTGGAATGATTTTATGATTCAAAACCTTTTTCCATACCTCCTTATTCTGAGCTTCAGGTGTAAGCAGATGATAGGCAGATTTGACAGAGAATGATCCATTCTTATCTGGCCACCAGTATTGTTCATCCTCCCGAGGGAAGAGAGGGATTTTGATCTCCTAAACACATTGTTAGATCTCCCAAATTCTTGAGATAAACTCAGGCCTGTGCACACAACAATCCAAAAGGTTTTTCTAGCTCCTTATCCCATTGTTATTTTTCATATAATCACTAACCCTATCACCAAAGAACTGAGTAGTCAGGCCAATAATTTCTCCATAGTTTCCTAAGGAGATGAGAGGCTTGTCCCTTAACCAATTATCCTCCTAGAATTTAATCTACCAGCCATTTCCAAGCTTCCACCTAATTCCCTATTTGAGAAGACTTCTACTTTTTAGCATTTTATTCCATATCATAGACCCCTGGGGTAATCCTACCTATTGAAGAAAGTTGGAATCATCAATGCTATGCATGTATTTGGCATACATTATTTCCCCCCACTCACTATTATTGTGAATCAGATTCTAACTAACTTTTGAGATGAGGGCTTTATTCATTTTCCTGATGGATCTTATATTAAGTCCACCATGAGATTTTGGGAGACACACTTTTTCCCATCTAACTAAAGACATTCTCTATTTGTCTTCCACTCCCATCCATAAAAATTTCATTTGGATTTGTTCTAGATTTTCAACAAAATACTTAGGAATTTTAAAAAGAGCCATGAAGTAAGTAGGAAAACCTTGCAAGGATGTTCGAAGAAGTTGCAGCTTACCTGCATTACTGAGTAGTTTCCCCTTCCACCCAAGAAGTTTCCTTTGTGTACGTTCCACAATACCATTCCAAAAACCTGAATATACCTTTTTAACCAAGAGTGTGAGACCTAGATAGGTAGCTGGTAGGCCAGCCTCAACACAATCTAAGATATCAATGATTATATGTGTAAGTTCATTGGGAGTGTTGAAGAAGTACACATTGATTTTCTAGAAATTTATTCTTTATCTCGAGTCTCTAACATAATCATTAAGTATATTCTTCCATCTTCTAGCTTTGATCATCGATGAGATACCAAATAAGATGGTATCATCTACAAACTGTTGTATAACCATAGGATGAAGGGAAGAGGCAGGTTTGATGCCTACTAGCTTTTTGAAACTATATCAGCTTGTATGTATCTTCCCAGTGCCTCAGCCATAATGATGAATAGGTATGGGGAGAGAGGGTCTCCATGATGAATTCCTCTTGAGGAGGAGAAAAACCCTCTAAGAACACCATTAACTAGCATTGAGAATTTTGCAGAAGAGACTGCATTCCATAATAAGCAAGACAATTTATTATTAAACCCAAATTTTTTAATCACTTGGAATAGAAAAGTCCATGAGACTCTATCATAAGCTTTGGATATATCAAGCTTGAGGGCCATCCTAGGGATTTTGCTCTTATGCATGGAGTGGATAGTCTCATGTGTGGTCATCACAGCATCAAGAATCTGTCTACCCAGGATGAAACCTTTTTGAGTAGGAGAAATAATTTTGTCAAGCAAGGGTTAAATTCTCAAAACTAGCGGTTTAATACATATCTTATACACAATGTTGCATAAGCTAATGGGTCTGAAATCCACAAGGTGTAAAGGTTGAGATTTTTTAGGAACAAGTATAATGAAGGTATTATTGACTTGTTTCAAAAGTTTTCCAGATCTAAAAAAACCACGAACTGTAGCCGTGAGGTCTGCTCCAACAATCTCCTAATATTCTTGAAAGAATATAAGAGGAAAGCCATCAGGACCCTGGGCTTTAAAAGCACCCATGGAGAATAATATAGCATGTACTTCTTTATCAGATACAGGCTTTAACATTTCTAGATTGTCTTCTTTTGTTATCAAATAGGGGATTTTATCAATGAATTGACTCATATATCTATCAATTCTATCATTATTATTTTCTTCCATAAGTAAATTCTAAAAGAACACCCTAGCTTGCTCCCCTATTTCATTATCCTCAATAATAATGTCTCCATTTTCTAGGACAAGCTTAGTTATTGAGTTGGATTTTTTATGTTTCATAGCTGAGAGATGAAAAAAAGTAGTGTTCTTATCACCCTCTTTGAGCCATTGAAGACGGGATTTTTGTTTCCAAAAAACCACTTCCCTTTCCTTCAAATTCTTCCATTCTGAAGACAGACTGTTCTCTTCTTCTAAGGTGCCCTCAGAGTCATCCCCTTGATCAATCAGTTGCTGAATAGCCTTGATTTTTCCCATTATATTTTTCTTCTGCTAGAAAACCTACCCAAAACTGTATCTATTCCAGCCATAAACTTCTTGTTTAATGTGCTAGAGTTTCTTGACTATTCTAAACATGGGAGTACCTTGAATGGGAATATTCCACCATTGAGCCACCATTTGTCCACAACCTTTGTGTTTAATCCACATATCTTCAAAACAGAATGGAGGAGGTCTGTGATGTCCTTGATCTCTCCAATTAAGGATAATCAGGCAGTGGCCAGACATGGTTCTGGGTAGAGCCTACGCCTGCATATTCTGATAATCATTCTAGTTGCTTGATATCAGAAATATATCTAATTTAAATTGAATCATTTTATCTCTTCTTCTATTGGCCCAAGTAAAATTTTGGTTCTGCAGCTCTATGTCCAATAATCCCTAATCATTGATGAATTCAGCAAAGTCGAACATGTTGTCCGAGTAATCAATAATACTACCCTATTTTTTAGAAGGGTATAAAGGTGTGTTAAAATCTCTAGCTAACATCCACTTAGAATTTTGAGGATTATTCCTGTAGCTACTCAAACTATCCATAATTTCTATCTCAAAGCTCTGTTATTCAGTCCATAAACATTTACCAATGTCTAGTTCAAGGAATTCATGGAAAAATTGGTAATCAAAAAGTGCTTATGATGGGCCCTAAGAGATCCTTGGATTTTATCACTATTCTACATAGTGATAATCCCTCCTAAAGCCCCTTCAGTAGGACTAATACAAAAAGCCGCCTTAGGCCATATGTAGTCAACAATTTTCGCAAAATTCTCCTCTTTCATCTTGACTTCTTGGAGTAATATAATATCTAGTTTATTATATAAAATGTAGTTTTTAACCTCAAACTAATTTGAGGGACTGTTAAAGCCCCTCAAATTCCATGATAATATTCTCATTTAGAGAGTTTGGAGGGTTGGGACTCCAGTGTTTTCTATTTTCCACTGGCAATCTCCCTAGCAATCTCTCTTTGTCTTGTTTCCCTTAGGGTTGGCCTCCCTTGTTTGGGCTCAATACCAACATCTACATATTTTTAACCTTTACAGATCTTTTTCTTTGGGGTAACCCATTCTTCCTATTCATTTCTACCATCTTGTCCTAATACCCCTATTGCCAAGTAGTTTCCTACTTGGCCTCCATCTTCCAGATCATGGAAAAAGTCTGTATTTGACTGTGGATTTGGTACTCATTGAGTGTGACTTTTAGGTGTTACTTATTCCTATCCAATCCTTCAAATTGTGTCATATTCATTGACTTCCTTTGACAAAAGGTCCCCTCCTACCCCTTCCTTAAACATATTAGTCTATTTTTTTAAAGTGTAGACTGTGTTAAATGTGACCTTATGACTGTCGTCAGATACTATATCTCCTTTGGGACCTCTTTTCCCTCACTACTAATGATATCCTCCTTTCTCTTCTCCTCCTCACCTTCTATAGCCTTCTGACTATCATCTAATCCTATATTTTTCTTTGGGACAACATCACCTTCACTGCTAGGGATAGCCTCCTTTCCCTTCCCCTCCTCTCCTTTTCCTGTATTGTCAGGAATTTCCACATTATTCTCTATTTCTTGCTTGTTGTTTGCTTGCTCTTCCTCTACATTATGGGAATCCTCTTTCATCCCCCTTTGCTTCACTTTGCATTGTGTCATTAGATGTCCCTTCCTCTTACATATTTGACAGAAAGTGGTAGCATTCTCATAAGTAATTAGCTGAGTCTAGGTTCCATATTTAGAGTTAAGCTCAATGGACGTAGGGAGAGTCTTATTTATTTCAACATTAACACAGAGTCTAGTAATCACACATCTAGACTTAGTTTTGGTTATATGATCTAAGGTGAGATATTGACCAATAGAATTGCCAATGGCTTTGAAGATTTTTTCATCCCAAAATTCCAAAGGGAATCCTGGTAATCTTACCCAAGCAGGGGCTATCTTATTGAGGTTTGAGTTATGATCAAATCCTAGTTTCCATGAGCATAAGGCTAGAGAATGTGGTCCAAATAGCCAGGGACCTCCAACAAAGGTGGTGATCATGTCCTCCCTGTTCATAAATCTAAAAAGGAATAGACCTCTAGCCATGGCTATGATTAAAACACTACTTTTGACTTTCCACCTAGATAGAATCCATCTTCTAAGAATTTCGATATTAAGAGGAAAAGATAAAAACTTACCAACCAGCGTAAGGTCCATGGATGCCACTATTTCCTCCACCAGATCGTTTGGGATACTCAATGCCTTGCCCTCCGAAAGAACAGGGAGACTGGACATGCCTTTCGATGGACATGTCTTTTCACCTATGAGTTCCTTCTTCCATCCATTGGATAAACTATCCCCTAATATATTCTTGGATAGATCCCCAGAGGTAACACTACCAACAGTGACCTCCATTGGATCTGTGGTCCTTCCTGTTGCACTCAAGGGTCCCAACCAGGTGGGAAAAAACCAGTTTCAAATATTGTCCACATGCTTCGCTCCTCCACTCCTCTGCTCCTCTATAACATTTTAACTATTCTTATGTCTTTTTCTTCAATATATTTTCTATTCCTTTAATTCATAAGAAGAATTAGTGACAACAGTCAAAAAGGTGTCCTAAAGATTCAAGTGTGGAGAGACTTGTGCCTCTATACCTTTTCAAATTGTTTATGGGAGAAATCCTATGTGTATTTTGGATTTGGTAAAATTACTAATTACAAATCAAATTAGTGATAATGCAGTAGTTGTAATAAAGAATAAGGAGAAAGTTATAGGAAAGTAATGAGAAATATAAAGCAACAACAGATGTTAGAAGAAGATCCAAGGTATTTGAAAAAGGAGTGTTGGTAATGGTTTACTTAAGGAAATAAAGGTTTTCAAAAGGCACATACAATAAATTTAAGTACAATAAAATTTTACCATGTAGAATTATGAAAAAAATCAATGATAATGCATTTGAGATGAGTTTACCATAGAATTTTGATATATATCTAGTGTTTAATGTTTTATAATTATATGAATTTCATGGAGAAGATATAAAAGATGATGAATTTGAAGAGGTAAATTAGGAGCATCAAGTTCCAAAGAAGAAGAAAGAAAAAATAGTGCAGGTTTTGGATATGAAGACAGTGAGCACAAGGCAAGGGAATTATAATAAATATTTGGTGTAGTGGAAAGGATTGCAAAAAGAAGACAACACTTGGATTAAAAAATGAGAGATAAAAAATATTGATAAAGATAAATGGCAGCAATATAATCAGGTCAACTTGCATGAGTTGAGTTATTTTTAACTAGAGAAAAGTGATGCATAAAAAATAGACCAACCTTTCGGAGGCCATAACTTTTGACTTGTAACTTCGTTTGATCTCATCCACATGCCAAAATGACTGTATCAAAAATTTTGATTCTATCCTAAGCCACTCTATCCACTTAGAGTTGATTTTGATATTCATTTAGAAATGTTATGCATTATAATATTTAATATCAAAATGGAATGTTATATTAAAATTCATCTAAAATAATTGATATGAAAAGTATGAAAATGGCTAATAAGAATTCAAGTGATATTCTAACAGTAATGATTAGAAATGAGTAGATCAAACTATATCCTCTAAGGAGATCAAAATAATATTATGAATATCATACAACGCATGGGCATCATACAAATCATTTTTGGGTTTTTAAGGACAAAATACAAATGATAACTGATAGTGGGGATCCTACAATTGATACCTCAACCAAGAAACACATAGTGGAACAAGTGAAAAATTAGAATTAGTAAAAAAAATGGATACCAAATTATAATTTAGAGTGAAAAAAGTTTCAAAAGGAAGAATTAGAAAAAGAAAATATTCAAAAGGCTAGTTTAGAGCATGTAAAATTGAAAAAGGCACATGATGAAAAGGAACAATTACATAAAGAATGTATTGCAAGATTCATGTTACAAAAATAAAAATAACATAAGATGTTAGATCAAATTCAAGATTAAAAAAAATTCTTAAAAGAGGGTTTCAATAAAAAGAATAATACAAAGCAAAAAATGCCTACAAAATATAAAATTTCAAATGTGCTTGCAAAGGGGGAAATTCCAAACATTTCCTGATATCAAGACCCTTCCACCATCACTACTGACATAGATGGAAATAAATTTAAAGATGTCAAGGTTAAGAAAAATCAGGAAATAAATTTTTATGTTATGTGATTTATTACCTCTCTTAGAAATGAGCATCAACGCTTGGATTAAACTAGTGCATCTACAACATGTATGGGTTCCATTAATTTAAAAGTTTCATTTTATTCAAAATAATGACATCTTACTTTTTGTGTTATTTTGAATCCATGTGTATACAATGTTGTGCTTTGAGAATCATGGTTAAAATAAATAGGAGTGATGGTTGATAACAATAAAGTTATCATATCATTAGATAATGAAGGCAAGGTCACATACTTTTCCAAAGAAGGACCTTATTTAGAGCCAAATCAATAGAAATAAATCATACTTTTAGCTAATTTAAAAATAGATAAAAGTAATGGTATATCATTAGAGGCACACGATACATTACATATTAGAAAATACAAATTATTAAAGTCCATACCACAACATGGGATAGTTATTTATTCTTGTCTAGATGCAATAGAAGACAAGAGTGGCATTCCACAATTTTAGGATCGAGAAGATTTCAAATGATTATTATTATTATTATTATTATGATGATACTGATTATACATAATACGAATATGGTAATGATATAGGGTCTACATAGAGGCATCCCGTTGATGAGATGTTGAGATTCTAATATCACCCTTGTGCATATATCCTTCCATTATGGTAGAATTATTCATTGTACATAGCCTCTTTACTTATCATAATTATATATGCACAAATACAAACAAAGAACAATATTTCAAAAATAAACAAAAATTGGGACCTATGCATGATTATGTCTAAATTTTCATATGTTAGTTCATTTATGCATGATTAATAATTACATTTTGTTAGCTAGTATATATCACCTATGATTCACTAATGTACATGAGTGATTATAGCTCATACATGAAAAAATTTATAGACCCAGTTATAGGTGATATCACTATTACACATTCAGAAATTGAACTCAGACAATAATAAACTATTTGACAAGTTATAGGGTACGATGTGTTGAATATATGTATATGGGGAACCATGAAGAATAAATAAATACATAATAACTATATCTTTTTTCTATTATAGGTGATCTACATGATTTCTTATATTTGGATTCATTCCCTCATTTAAATATGTCACTTATAGTTAATGTAGTATTTTACCTTGATAAAGTATATAAAATATATATAAGTACACATGAAATCTAAGCACCTATAATTATAATATTATATCATTTAAATATATATTGAAAAAAACCCTTAATCCTTAATATTAAGTCAAATAAGGTTCAATATTTATGCACACGATTCCAACATGATTCAAGGTTCCTAAATGTGGAATATTTATATTTAAATTAAAAATAAAAATAAAATGTAAACAAATTTTAATTTTTTAAAAACATATAATAATAAATTATCATATTTAAATATTGTCAACCCTACAAATAGAATTCATATTTTAATTTATAAAAATGCATCTATAGATGTGTTAATTATAGTAGGTTTAGATTACACAAAATAATATTATACATTATATAATATCACAAATCAAATGTATGTTATTTATAAAATAAGCTATTGAGTCATAAATACATTAGTGCATATAATTAAATTGAGAAATTAGTTTTTAAATATAAAATAATGTATTGTGTCATCAATACATTAGTGTATTCAAATAAATTGAAAAAAGTGGTTTCAAAAAAATCTATATAGTGTTATTTGAGATGAGAAATATATTTTAAAATAAGGTTCTAGTTTAAATATTTAATGACGTGTTTTATTGATTTTTATATATATATATATATATATATATATATATATATATATATATATATATATATATATAGTGTGATATAATATATTATTTTATATCATCTTTGATTGTCTGATTACAAACCTATTTTTTTAAAAATAACTTGTTAATCATGTTGCATTCTGTTTTATAAATTTTGGAAAAACCTATATATGTCGACTATCATAAGTTATAAAGCGACAAATTTCATTTTTGCTTGAAATTTCTCCATGAGAGATGGGCTATTACCTGTTTAAATGAGAACATCAACATAAATGCAAAAAATGAGAATATCATTACCAAGATGTTGGATATAGAGGGTTGGCTCTGATTGGCTTCTGTTAAAACCCTTCTTCATGAAATAACTATCAATCTTTACATACCGAGATCGAGGAGCTTGCTTCAACCCATAAAGTATTTTTTTCAACTTGCAAACCGATTGTTCTTTACCTAGAATTTCATAGCCCATGGGTTCTTCCACGTAGACTTCCCCATCTATATAACCATTAAGAAACACTAATTTTACATCCATCTGATATACTAGGCACTTGTGTTGTGTAACAATAGCTAATAAAATCTTGATTGTATCAAATCTTGGAACTGGAGCAATTTTTTTAAAATAATCTACTGTAGGTGTTTTTACAAATCCCTTGGCAACTAGTCTTGCCTTGTGTCTTTTCACATAACCATCAGCATGATATTTCACCTTATAAATCCATTTGACACCAATCACCTATTTGTCTTTTGGAAGTTGCATTAATTCCTATGTATTTTTTTTATCAATTACTTGCATCTCATCATTCATAGCATCAATCCATACTGTATCTTTTACTGCTTCTTCATATACAGAGGGTTCGACTTGAAGTTTACTAAGCAAATCAAAAGTAGCAATTGGATTCACATTACTCTTTTGATAAATTTCATTTAAACTTCATACCTTTCTTGAAGAGCTTAGACTTGATACTGGACTTGAAATATCACCTAAAAGTGTGTTAGTAGATGGACCTAGTGAACGTGAGCTTGAAGAGCTCAAACTTGAGATACTATTGGGGCTTGAACTTTCACTTGAGCTTTTGGGGAGAGGAGGAACACTTTCAACTTCTATGTCCATCATTATTGGTGGTAGTTTTTATTATGTGCCATTTTTCCATTGCCATTCTCCCCCTTCATTAAAAACCACATCCTGAATAATAATCTATTTCTTTGTGTCAGGGTTATAAAGTATGTATCCTTTAGTTTCATTAGAATATCCCACAAAGATACAATGTTGGTTTTTTTCATCCAACTTCTTCCGCTTTTGAATTGGAATATGAACATATGCAAGAAAACCAGATACATGAAGATGAGTCACTAGAGGATTGTGACCACTCCAAGCTTCTTTTGGAGTGATGTGATGAACTACTTTTGTGGGGATTTAATTCAATATGTATACTATTGTTGACATTGCTTATCCCCAATAACAATGTGGAAGATTTTTTGACTATAACTTACTTCGTGCCATTTCCATAATGGCATGGTTCTTTTTTTTTCTACAATACCATTTTTTTGGGGGTATAGGCTATAGTAAGTTATCTCTTGATGCCATTTTAGTTACAAAAACCAGAGAACTCTTTGGAAGTGAATTCTCCCCCTCTATCTATTTTGAGTATTTTGAGATAATACCCGCTTTATTTTTCAATCATAGCTTTAAAATTTTTGAAGCATTCAAAAGCTTTAGATATTTTCTTAAGAAAATAAATCCATGTGTGATGAGAAGGATCATCAATGAATGTCGAAAAGTAATTATGTTTACCCACATATTTATCTTGCATAGCACCACAAATGTCAGCATGCACAAGCTCTAGAGGAGATTTCACCTTCTAAGATTTGTTCATTGAAAAACTATCTCGATGTTGCTTGCCAAGTACACACCTTGAACAAACTTCTTCTTTTGCCTAAATTGTTGGAAGTCGTCTAACCATATTCTTCTTGTGAAGTAAATTCAATCTTTGAAAATTTAGATGAACATAACGTTGATGCCATAACCATGAATCATCTGTGGTTAATTTGAAAGCATGCATAGTAGTAGAATGCAATTTGAGAGGAAATAACTTGTTCTCTATCATAGGAACCTTTGTTACAAGATGATAATTAGCTAATTTATCAAATATTTGGTAGCAGTTATCTTCAAAACATAATTCTATAATTTTTTGCTACAAACTGCCCAATACTTAAAAGATTATGCTGTAATTTAGGCACATACAGTGTATCATGAATATAAGTAGTTTATTCTTGATTAGTTTTTATAGCAAGGGTACCTTTTCCCATCACATCAACCTCTTTATCATCACCAAATTTTACTTGACATTTTATAGATGCATCTAATTTGACAAAGAGATCAAATTTACCTATCATATGATTAGAGCAACCACTATCCAAGAACCACACATATTTTTGATTTTATTTCACCAAATTGCATGTAACAAAGGTGGAGTGCTTGGGATCTTCAGAGAACTCTTTACTCTAGTTGGCTCTTCACTTGTTCAAGTTAGATTTCTTCTTTCTACACTCAAATTCATAATGTCCATAACAATCACAATATTTGCATTGGATGCTTCTCTTATCTACAAAACTTTTGTCTCTTCCTCTTCCTCTATTATAGCTTCTTCCTCTTCCTCTAGCACGTCCTCTATTATTACAAGACTGCCCTTGAGAATTATTTGTTTCTGAAAATGGAGTTGTAGATTTAACTTCAACATTCATTGTAGACTGGAAAGCTTGTATTAAACTCTCCATAGAATGTTGCATACGCTCCTCATGAGATTGTAAAGAACCAACCAACTCTACCACATTGAAGGTGGTGAGATTTTTGCTCTATTCAATGCCTATCACCAGTTGATCAAATTTGGGAAGAAGAGATCTCAATATCTTCTATACAATTTTTTGTTCTGTAATTGCTTCCCCTTGTGTTCTAGGCTGATTCACAACATTTTGAGTCCTAGTAATAAAATCTTGAATAGACTCAGCGTCTTTCATCTGTAAATTTTCAAAATCTTTTCGTAAGGTTTGAAGTCTTACTAATCTAACATTATCATTTGCTTGGTATGCAGTTTGTAGGGTCTCCTATGCATCCTTTGACTTTGGCATACCAGCTATATGGGAAAAATTTGAAATATTCAATGTGGATTGAATAGCAAACAGTGCTCGATTGTCCTTTTAATCTTTTTTCAACTGAGTTTGTTGGTTCGCTGTCAAAGCATTTAGAACATTCTGATCTGCAGGGTCTGATTATCCCACTTTCACTAATTCCCAAAGATCTTGGGATAATAATAGGGTATTTATCTTAATACTCCAATAATCATAGTTGTCTCCTATAAACAACAGAAGTGGGAATGGAAAGTTGCTGCTATTAGCCATTTCAAAAATATCTGATAAGGTGAAATTGCTACCTGCAAAATTAAAATTCTGCAACCTGCTCTGATACCAATTGAAACGAAATAGATAAAGAGCGCTAACACTATACTACCCTGTTGAAAAAATACAAACAAAATAAATATACAGCGGCCCAAGAAAACTCAAAAATATAAAGAGTCAGAAGAATAGACTTTTTTTATTCAATGATTAAGCGCTCTACATAACCATTGATTACTAATACAGAGCTCTGGATTTAGAGGAGTTTAACAAGCTGTTTACATAGCAGTATAAAAATTAAAAAAATTCATACATACATTAGCTGTCATGCATTGAACATGCGCACAGTCTAAAAATAACTAAACTAAAAATAAATTAAACTAAATAAACTATCATGCAATGCATTGATCATGCATGTGTTTGAACTGATTATGCGTATATTCAAACTGCTTCTTCAATAACCATCCCATTAGCTCACAGTAAAATGTAGATTTGCTTATAAGCAGGTGGGTTTTATGGAAAACATCGCGGCGGTAAACTGGTTAATCGAACGGCAAAAGAACGAAATTTGGGCTATGGTAGGTGATTTCACAACGGTTAAAATTATAACGGGACGCTAATAAAAGCATTATATTTTGGCGACGAGAGGGATGGGGAATCCGGAAGAATCATAATTGTCTGCCGGCACTCGAACGGCCGATCTCGACATTTATTACCTTTCACATTGAAATGATTGAATTGCGAAAAGCGGCTTTTTAGGACTTTTACTTCATGCTACGGATATGAGACAACCGTAGCAGGCCCGCTATACATGCTTCCTAACAAAGACAAATTATATTTAATTTGCCTTCTTACAAGTGTCTAGTCGTTTAGCAGTGAAAGCTTGAAAGCTCTGTATTTGTTGATGTCCGTTGGCTAGAACTCCCAATTCCATCAACATGTTCATATAATGTACAGTTTTATAGCCAACCATCCAATAAAAAAACAGAGTTGTACATTTTATTAAGAGCAGTAAGTACAGACCTTGTATGGGCCTGGGCTACATTGAAGCTCACAGCAAAGCTCTGTACAGAAAACCATTTCAAAGCAGTGAGCACGCTAAAGTGCTCTTTTTGAGTTCATGTACGTGTTAGAAACTCAAGCTTAACTGGAGATAATTTCTCCATCTCCAACTTAACTACCAAGTCCACCTCAGTTCTCATGCATGCAGGGGTTCACATTCAGTTAGTTAACTGACAGTTAGGAATCAGTTAGTTTAAGCAGTTAATAGTCAGTGCTTTCAAGTAGTTACAGGGAGTTAAACAATTAGTTTATTTTCAGTTTAATTTGCCAAGAAAATCTATTTATAGATGCCTTGGGCGCAACATTGTAAGCAAGGAAAATAGAAGATCAATAAAGTCTTATTTTCAAGAAATTCTAGTAACAATCTGTTTGTTTTCTTATTTTTTTGTGTTTATGCTTTGTTTGCATCTATCAAATTGGTATCAGAGCCAGCAGGAGAGGCCCCCAGCAAGAAAGGTGAAGCGCAGTCAGGTTAGAGCAACGCACAGCAGCAGAAGACTGCAGAAAAAATCTGAAGCACGCAGTCAGTCGCAGTCAGTTTGGAAGCGTGCAGGGGGAGCGACAGGTTGTAGGAAGGGAGAGTGCGCAGTCAACCCAGGTCCTTCAGACATGTCCGCTGACTGAGCCGTCCTTGTAAAGCACAGTCAAAGGAGACAAAGAAGCGCCAACAGGTCGTAGGAGTGAAGCGCGCAGTAGTGAAGGAAAAGCCAACAGACTTGAAGAAAAGTCAAATCAACAGACTAGCTCAGCTGTTCAAAGAAAAATCGCACAGATTTGGCAAGTTACAGCTAGCAAGTAGCCAACAAAAGCGTTGCCAAAACCAAGAAGAGTCGTTTAAAGCAACAACGCAAAAGCCATCAAACAAAATAAGAGTGGTTTGGAAAGAAGCCTGGTAAGGACGCATTATATCTTTATATCGCTATTTATAACAGCAGTTAAAACAAAGAAAGGTTTGTAGTTTTAAAAAAAAAATTCAAAGTCAGATCGTGGATCGCTTCAGCGTGAGACATGGCCACAAACAACAATATTTCTTAGCCTCAAATTCCTCTTTTCAATGGTAAGAATTACGATTTTTGGGCAATTAAAATGAGAACATTGTTTTGCTCACAAGATGTTTGAGCTCTGGTAGAGAGTGGTTTTGTAGAACCGTAGGATGAGGTTGCCCATCAGGTATTAACTCGAGCACAAAAGGAAGAGCTTAAAGAGAACAGAAAAAAAGATGCAAAAGCTTTATTTCTAATCCAACAGGGATTGGATGAATCTATTTTTTCTAGAGTTGCAGCAGCAACGAGATCCAGATTGGCATGGAAAATCTTAGAGACTACTTATAAAGGTAATACAAAGGTGAAAATTGCTAAATTACAATCTCTTAGGAGAAGTTTTGAAAATTTATAAATGAATGATTCTGATTCAATAGACCAATTTATGGGTCAAGTGTTGAATATAGTGAATCAAATTAGATCTAATGGAGAAACTATCACGGATCAGAGATCATAGAAAAAATACTCAGGTGTTTACCCAGTAAATTTGATGCAATAGTTGTAGGTATTGAGGAAACCAAGGATTTGGAACAGTTATCTGTAGATGAATTAATGGGTTCTTTGTTAACACATGAATTCAAAATAAATAGGAATAACAATACTTCTCTTGAGAATGCTTTCAAGTCACATGTATCATTTGGCAGAGGAAGAGCAAGAGCAAAGTCAAACTTCAGAGGAAGAGGCAGAGGCAGAAATGGAAGGAATAATCCAGATTGAGGTGAAAACAATAATCAAAACTACAGCAATAGAGGACATGGCAACAATTACTTCCAACATAGTTCATAGAGGTTTGATAAATCTAATATTCAATGTTATTATTGCAAAAAATATAGACATTATGCAAGTGACTGCAAAAGGAAACAAGGATATGTGGACAAGCAAAATGCTAATTACACAGGTGAATCTAGTTCTAATTTAGGTGAATCTAGTTCTAATCATGGAAGCTTATTTCTTACTTGTAATGTTAGTCAAGAAAAAGCTAGAGATATTTGGTTCTTAGATAGTGGATGCAGTAATCATATGACAGAGAATAAAGAATTTTTTGCTAGTCTTGATGATTATGTAAGATCTGAAGTTAAATTAGGAAATGATATCAAAGTGGATGTCATGGGTAAATGAGTAATAAATGCTTTGGAAAAAAATGGTGAAAGAAGGTTTATACCTGATGTTTATTTTGTACCTAGACTAAAGCATAATCTTATGAGTGTTGAACAATTAGTACAGAAAGGTTGCAGAGTATCTTTTATGCATAATGTTTGCACTATCAGGTAATCCAGAACAAACAAACACACTTGCTCTGATACCAACTGTCAGAATTTTGCTCCACCAAAAGAGCACATATGATTACTTCTTGTATTAGCAACTAAACACGAAATTTAACCAGAATCAATAAGTAACTAGAAATATAAAATAACACAGGAATATGAGAGACAATACACAATTGTATTAATAATCACTCAGAAGAATATACAATAAAGAAGATGCCACTTCTTCCTCCACCTCAAAGGCTTGCCACACCTCAAGACCTTCTTCCCTCTCTCTCTCGGTCCCAACAATCAACTCCAATATAAAATTGATGTTCACCTCTCCAACTAGTCAGTAACACGCTGCCAGTACACCAAGCACACAACCGTACTCCAAGTAGATCTCCTGCTCTCTGCTGCTACCTGCAAATCATTAGACCTTACTCACCATTGTAGATCTCCAATAGAAGCCATGCACACTTACTGACCAAGATCATACACATACGAAGAACCCTTCTGATTCTCCAAACTAGCACCCACACTTGGTACTGTGAAACTAGGAGGAACACCCCATTGCTCTCTTCTCTCTGAAAGAGCTAATTTAGCTCTCTTACTCTCTAGCACAAGTTTACAATACATGCCAATGAGTCTATTATATAGATCTCATACTTACAATAATTAGACTATCTTAATTACAATAATTAGACACGCAACTCAAGACTATAATTAGCCTTTATATGCAAACACTCCGTTCACTTAACTAATTGTTCGTGTAACGAGTAGTTTTGGAACACACAGGTGACCGACGTCAGTCCCTGCTTGCCTGGTGCTACCGACGTTAGTTGCCTTCTGCACTGATTATGACCGACATCGGTCATGCTACTGACGTCAGTTCTTCTAGATCTTCAGCAACCATCTTTTTTTTATCTGCATCAAGTTGAAGCTTTTAGCTCCACATCCTAACAATCTCCCACTTGGAGATAAATAGCTGCAACTGTACCTATACCTGTACTCCGTCTAATTTGTTTCTTAGCTTGTATCCCTCTTCAAGCTTAATCCTGAAGACCAACCACCACACATCCTGTGATGCTCTACCTGTCATCTAAATCTCTTGCTGCATCTACATCTACAAACACTTGTAGAAAAGAACTTGACCCTGCATGGCATGTGCACCCGTTGTTGGTCCCTGTAAGAATCCACTGAACTGCCCTCCAGTACTTCTTTCCTCGAATTGGCTCCAAACTTTCTGACAACTCCCACTGCTTAGGAAAACTTAGGTTTACACTAGACCTCATGTGATTTCAAACCCTGTTCTAAGCTCAGCTTGAACTGTCCAACCCTTTGGTGTGCTTTCTGATTCTGCATCCTGCATCTTGAACCTCGCCAACACCGTCTTCACATCAGCTCCCACTTGAGATCAACCTGTGATCTTCCATGTCTCTTATGCCAAAAAATTTCACTGCTCCAAATTCTTCCTGACATACCTCTGAACTAACCTTACCCTTAGCTCAACAAGATACCTATATGTACAAATCTGTTGGCAAATCACACACATACAGTAACAAGATAATATTGTGACCATCATCCACCTAGTAAGTCAAACACAATAGTTACACTGACATTGACTAGAGCCATGCTTAGTCATACACCTGTCAAACCTATACCACTATCCTGCAGCTTCTTCAAGACCATATACCATAGCCTTCTGTCTCACGTGTCCATCCACTCTCTTTTTTAACTTGGGAATCCGTCCCTCATCCAGTGCTTTCTTCCAGCTGACAACTCTACCAAAAAATACCTATTTGGTTCTTCTCCAAGGACTCACACTCCTCATCCATGCCAAGCTCCCACTATTTTTGGATTCTACCTGCATTGCTTCTTCACATTTTCTTAGTTCTTGACCATTAGTAAGCAATATAAAGAAGGTGAACAACGAATATGAGGTTCACTTACCCTTTTTGACCTCCATATGGGCATTTGAGACTTATTGACAGCTTGCTGTCTACCCACCATTGTTCTAGTGATCGATCTCGGCCATCTTCCAGTCTGCTTCCGACCGATATCAGTTCCTTGCACTGACCCTTACTGCCGATGTCAGTTTCCTTGCCGACGCCGGTATCCATTCTGCCGACGTCGGTTCCTTCATGACTGACGTCGGTCTTCCTATTGCCGACGTCGGTTACTGAGTGACCGACGCTGGTACCTATGTTCGCTTGTGAGTGATAACTTTTTACTCGTGAGCTCTCCATGGATCAAAACCCTTTCATACTGCCCTGCTCAGAATAATTCAGTCCCCTCAGCTGATCTCTGTCTGCCATCTCCTCCATGAACACCAAGGCTTTCCAGTTCTTAAGTCTGTCAAATATATCTGTCTTTTGCTTAAAAACATGCATTCCCCTCCTACATATGTGACCAAGCCTACAAAGCCACATGTCTGTAACAAAAGGTGAATCAGTAATATAAGTAGATAGATAAAGGATACCTACTTCTTACCACCATCTAATTCAAGTGCATCTACTGTGAGAGTTACTGTGCATCTCCTATTACCCAAATTTCTTGAAGAAATTAAACTCATCTCCAAGACTGGTACCTGCATGACTTCCTTCAACACCTATGTGTTATCCATCTGCAATTTCAGCTTCACTTCCCCTTCATCAATCATCTGACAAGGCTCTCCAACCCCTAAATAAATCTCTCCAAAGTCTTCAAAGACATACCCATGAAAAGATGCTCTATTTCGAGCTGCATGGAAAGAGGCAAAAAAATATGTAAACCAAGACTCTACTTTATCCAGAACATCCTGTACAACATTACTTGCAACATATGCTTCTACGCGATAATCTTCTGCTGACCAACAATCTCTTTTTACCTGCTCTATCTTTCCATCAATCAGACCATTCATGCTATTCAATTTCTCCATTCATAGCTTACTATCTTCTGCCATTGCTATACTCCAACTCAATCTGAAACCCCTGTGAGTGACCTGTAATAAAAAACACTACCAGATCTGAAACCACCTAGTAGTCAACCCAACCTAAAGCTCTGATACCAAATGTCAGGTAATCTAGAACAAACAAACACACTTGCTCTGATACCAACTGTCAGGATCTTGCTCCACCAAAAGAGCATATATGATTACTTCTTGTATTAACAATTAAACACAGAATTTAACCAGAATCAATAAGTAACTAGAAATATGAAACAACATAGGAATATGAGAGACAATACACAATTGTATTAATAATCAATCAGAAGAATATATAATAAAGAAGATGCCACTTCTTCTTCCACCTCAAAGACTTGCCACACCTCAAGACCTTCTTCCCTCTCTCTCTCGGTCCCAACAATCAACTCCAATATAGAATTGATGTTCACCTCTCCAACTAGTCAGTAACATGCTGCCATTACACCAAGCACACAACCGTACTCCAAGTAGATCTCTTGCTCTCTGCTGCTACCTGCAAATCACTAGCCCTTACTCACCATTGTAAATCTCCAATAAAAGCCATGCACACTTGCTGACCAAGATCATACACATACGAAGAACCCTTCTGATTCTCCAAACTAGCACCCACACTTGGTACTGTGGAACTAGGAGGAACACCCCATTGCTCTCTTCTCTCTGAAGGAGCTAATTTAGCTCTCTTACTCTCTAGCACAAGTTTACAATACATGCCAATGAGTCTATTATATAGATCTCATACTTACAATAATTAGACTATCTTAATTAAAATAATTAGACACGTAACTCAAGACTATAATTAGCCTTTACATGCAAACACTCTATTCACTTAACTAACTATTTGTGCAATGAGCAGTTCTGGAACACACAGGCGACCGACACCGGTCCCTGCTTGCCTGGTGCTGCCGACATTGGCCAACTACCTACCGACGTCAGTTGGCTTCTGCACTGATCATGACTGACGTCGGTCATGCTGCCGACATCGGTTCTTCTGGATCTTTAGCAACCATCTTTTTCTTCATCTGCATCAAGTTGAAGTTTTTAGCTCCACATCCTAACATGCACAATACTAGACAAGTTTCCAAGTGACAAGTTGATAGAAAAAGTGGAGATGACCAAGAATCAGATGTTCCCTCTTCGAATTCAGTGCATCCAAGGAGAAGAGGAAGCCCACTTCAAAACCATGCATCTAGATCAACCATGGTTATGGCACTTAAGGTATGGACATTTACATTTTGGAGGTTTGAATTTGTTATAGAATAAAAATATGGTGAAGGGATTGCCACCAATAGAACAACTAGGGAGTTCATGTGACAATTGTATTCTGGGAAAACAACATAGAGAGAGCTTTCTATTAGGAGCCTCATATAGAGCTAAGGTAATATTGGAGCTAGTTCATAGTGATTTATGTTGACCAATGCAAATTCCATCACTTAGAGGTAGTACTTATTTTCTAATCTTCATTGATGACTTTAGCAAAAAGACATGGATTTATTTTCTTAAAAATAAGTCTGAAGCCTTTAGAAAATTTAAAGAATTCAAGGCTATGGTTGAAAAGTAGAGTGGTTGTTACATCAAGGTACTTAGATCAGATAGAGGAGGTGAATATATGTCTAATGAATTTTAAGATTTTTGTAGATATCATGACATTAAAAGGCAATTGACTACAAGGTACACACCACAGAAAAATGGTGTAGTAGAAAGAAAGAATAGAACAATCATGGAGATGGTTAGAAGCATGCTGAAAGCCAAACACTTGTCAAATAAATATTGGGCAGAAGCAGTAGCATGTGTAGTGTATATTCTGAATAGAATCCCAACAAAGAGTGTTAGAGATTGAATTCCACAAGAAGCGTGGAGTGGTAAGATGTATTGTGTACATCATTTCAGAATTTTTGGTTGTATAGCATATTCTCTTATACCATCTAAATTAAGAAGAAAACTTGATGATAGAAGTGAGAAATGCATTTTTATTGGCTATAGTGAAGAATAAAAGGCTTATAAGTTGTATAACCCTATTTCAGAGCAAGTGATTATTAGTAGAGATGTTGAATTTAAAGAAGAAGAAGCATGAGATGGTAGCACCATCACAATTGGAGCACCAATTCCACAGAATGAAGAAGAATTTGAAGAATAAAATTTGCAAGGAGATCAATCCTCTCCACAAGCTAGAACAAGCACTCCAATAAGGACACCTAGGAGGTATGAACAAGGTGAATCATCTGGTCATGCATGTCATCTTACTCCAAATTCACAAGTGATGAATCAAATCCAACTCTTGCTACTTTAAGATCAAGAATTAAAGGTAAGAAAATGAGAAACTTGAATGAGATTTATAATCAAGAAGAAGAGAAATTAGATTTGGTTTCAAATTTTGCTCTTTTCACTCATGATCCTATTTATTATGAAGAAGCAGTTAATAAGGAACATTGGATAAAAGAAAAGGATGAAGAGATGAATGCCATTGAAAGAAATTAAACATGGGATCTAACTAATCTACTTGAAGGTAAGGATTCTATAGGAGTCAAATGGGTTTATAAGACTAAATTTGATGCAGATGGAAATGTTGTAAAGCACAAGGCAAGGTTAGGAGCAAAAGGTTTTGCACAAGAACATGGAATTGACTATAATGAAACATTTTCTCCAGTTGCTGGACTGGATACTGTTAGAATGGTTTTATCAATAGCTACTCAAAATAATTGGTATATATTTCAAATGGATGTCAAATCAAATTTTTTGAATGGTTTCCTAGATGAAGAAGTGTATGTAAAATAGCCCATAGGTTATGAAGTACAAGGACATGAAGAAAAAGCCTACAGATTGAAGAAGGCCCTTTATGGTCTCAAGCAAGCACCAAGAGCATGGTATAGCAGGATTGATTCATATATGAAAAATAATGGATTTAGTAGAAGTGATAGTGAGCCTACTTTGTACACAAAAATCAACAAAGAAGGTCAGATTTTGATTGTGTGTTTGTATGTTGATGATTTGATTTTCACTAAAAATTTGTCTATAGACACATTTAAATCAGCCATGAAGAAAGAATTTGAAATGACAGATTTGGGATTAATGAAGTACTTTTTGGGCATAGAAGTTGTACAATCAGAGAAGGGAATGTTTATTTGTCAAGCTAACTATGCAAAGGATGTGTTAAGGAGATTTAAGATGCTGAATTGTAAACCAGCACCTATACCAGTTGCTACAAGAACACAACTTATAAAAGAAGACCAAGGGTCTAATGTTGATTCTACAACATTCAAAAGACTAGTTGGCAGTTTGATGTATCTTATAGCTACTAGACCAGATATCATGTATGGGGTCAGTTTAATCTCTAGATTCATGGAGTCACCAAAAGACTCACATTGGTAAGTTAGAAAAAGGATATTGAGATATGTGGCAGGAACTACAGAATATAGAATTTTATATTCCACAACTAACGATTTTAGTTTGATTGGTTTTACTGATAGTGATTTTGTAGGTAGCGTTGATGACATGAAGAGTACTTCTGGACATGCCTTTCTTTTAGGCATAGGTGTGGTCACATGGGCATCCAAAAAGTAGCTTATAGTAACACTTTCATCAGCTGAAGCAGAGTATGTAGCAGTGACATCAGCAGCGTGTCAAGCAACTTGGTTGAAAATAATATTGAAAGAT
Source organism: Torreya grandis (assembly GCA_037957365.1). Lineage (NCBI taxonomy): Eukaryota > Viridiplantae > Streptophyta > Pinopsida > Cupressales > Taxaceae > Torreya > Torreya grandis. The sequence continues at coordinate 1,663,143 of JARHVA010001842.1, forward strand.
TTATTACAAGCACAAAAGGAGTCAACACCAATCTTTTGTGACAACAAATCAGTAATTGCATTGTCAAAAAATCATGTTTTTTATAAGAGGAGCAAGCACATTGATACAAGATTTCACTTTATTAGAGAGTTAGTGAACAATGGAGAAATCCATCTGGACATCTATAGATCTGAAGATCAATTGGCAGATATATTCACAAAGGCATTAGCAAAGGAGACCTTTGATTATTTGAGACAAAATTTAGGCATTGTAAATATTAAAGTTGTTAGTGGTAGAAATTAAGGGGGAGTGTTAGAAACTCAAGCTTAACTGGAGATAATTTCTCCATCTTCAACTTAACTACCAAGTCCACTTTAGTTCTCATGCATGCAAGAGTTCACATTCAGTTAGTTAACTCACAGTTAGGAATTAGTTAGTTTAAGCAGTTAATAGTCAATTCTTTCAAGCAATTAGAGGCAGTTAAACAATTAGTTTATTTTCAGTTTAATTTGCAAAGAAAATCTATTTATAGATGCATTGGGTGTAGCATTGTAAGCAAGGAAAATAGAAGATCAATAAAGTCTTATTTTCAAGAAATTGTAGTAGCAATCTATTTGTTTTCTTGTGTTTATTCTCTGTTTGCATCTATCAGTACGGACCCTAAGTAGCAGCACTGAAACGAAGGCCCATTGTGTATGCTACCTAACAAAAATTACTGATTGCAAATTTTAAATATTATTAATCCATGGATTGACAGATGTTATCTTTCAGATTTTTATTATCTTTAATGATAAAAATGGTGGATGTGCTGGAAGTGATCACTTTACACATCAAAAATAGAGTATGGTCTTCTCAATATGTCTATCTATATATAGTTAAGAGCTCCTGTTTAGTTAGACATTAAAACAAGGTACCCTCGATGGGGTTTTTTTCAAAGTAAAATAAATACATTCATCCATTATCATATTTTTGAATTGTTTTTTTTCAAAAGATTTTTTTTATAAAATATACATAAAATTATATATTTTATGTTTTTTTGCCAATTTTTTTAAATTATTATTATTTTTTTAAAAATAAAAAATATTCACTTATCATCTAAGAAAATATGACTGAATGAATGAAATATTTCAATAATCTAGGAGATCAAGTAATTTATGAGACCAAATGCTGTAACAGAGTTGTTTCGTATAAATGGGTTTCAGTTTCTTTACATCCACTAAGCTAATTTAAGTTATTTTGGAATGACCATGTATTTATAATTTGTTTTAATAATAATATTTATCCGATTTCTAAAGTTAGTTGCCTCGTCCAAATCGTTGAGCTCCTGAACGGCAGAGCCCCTGATGTGGCAAAAAACATGGAGGTGGGAAATGTGCTTGATCTCTTATGCACCTTTGATAGGGACGTCAATGAGTTACTCTATGGTTACGTAGGATGCGCTTTCATTTAGGCAACTTACGGAGATGATAACAGAGGTGCATACTGATAGTGATAGGAAAATAAGGTTTTGTTGTTACATCTGCATCTACAGATTGGTTCAAATGCACATGGCTTTGAATTATTTGTTAAATAGAGACGCATATATCATGTTGTATTTGATATGAGTAAATGGATGGATGCTTAGTTAATGGATGGGTTGTCACTCACTTGAACATTTCAATCATTGGAAAGACAAATATTAAATTTTGATGCTCCATCTCTTTCATTTATTATAATGAGTGGCCAATGATAGATACAAATAGTTCCGTATATGTTCCTTATGTGTCATCTTGTGTTTGTATTCTTGGTTTTATTTAGACAAGGTTTTATGAAAGGGTTTTTGCTCTTATTTTTAAAGAGTGAGTGGTCTCATGAACAATAAAAAATATGGAAATATAAATTCCTTTGTTTTTCCCCTTAAAGTTAAAAAGTAACAAATTTTTAGAAATAAATTTTAAACGATGAAAAAAAAGAGACGTTAGAAATTTCCCTGTCCTACTACTATTTTATACCAAATATAATTTAAAAAAAAAAATCATTTAAACTCTTATTATAAATAAAAATAAAAGATTTATAATTATTATCTCCTTAGAAAAATTAGATAGCATATATTCAAAACAATTACATCATTAAACCAATTTATGTATAAGAAATTATTAAATATCTAATGTCGAGTATAAGGGATAAAGTTTCAAAGCAACATAATTCGTTGTGCACCGTGTTGCAACAAGCCAGCGGTAGAATTTCCGTGTTTTTCCAATTGCAAAGGTATGTGAGGTGGCTGAGTTTTCAAAATCGGGGGACCCGTTTGACACTGAGAGTTCAACTTTTACTAAACCGTCATTTTTCGGCTGGCCAAGATTATTGGCTGCCGGGGCCACAGTTTAAACTCTTTACTGTTCTCATCAAGGGTATTTTTTAAATTATATTTATTTAAAAATTTAATTGAAAATAGATATATAGAGTGTATTATGATGAAACATAATACTGAACTTACTTATACGAGACACGCAATTTTATTTGTAATCAATAATAATAAATTTTAACGTAAAATATTATAAAATAATAAATAATAAATAACAAAAGGTTCAAAAACATAATAGTAAAATTGTTAGAAAATATTAGTTGTCTCGTAACTTTCTACTTTTTGATTTTTTATAATAAACTCTCTCCCACTCAAAATAATATAATATATTAAAATATTTATAATTTTCTTTAACTAAATTTATAATATAAAAAGATTTTAATATAAATATATTATTATTATATAAAGTAACTTTTTTATTTTTAAATTTATTAATTATTATTATAAAATATTTTCGTGAAAGGGTTTGGAAAGGAAGATTATTGAAGTTAAATTTTCTTAAACTTTATTCATTATTAGTTCTTGTAATGGAATTAATTTTTAATTATTTAGCTTTTGCTTAACCAATGAAAAACTAATAATATATTTATGATAGTAATAAAAGTGAATTTAAAAAATGCAAAACAGTCAATTGGACCCCTCTCAAGAGTCACAGGGTAAACCTTTATTTTAATGGTGCTACAAAAGGTAATTTCGAATGCGTTTTTTCTAGCGGTGTTCTGAAACATTCTAAAAGCTAGTTCTTAATTGGATACAATGAGGCTCTTGGCAAATGTACTAATAATTTCTACAAAAACCAAAGCTCTTTGGATAGGTTTTACCATTGTTTTTCAAAAAACCTGGCTCAACTTTATCATTGAAGGAGACTCTTAGGTCATAGTTGAAGCCATAGATATAAGAAATACTAATAATTGGAACCTCAACAATATTATGGAAGACTACTACAACCTTCGAAATAGAATGGATATTTTTCACGTAAGCCACATATATCATGTGAGGGTAACCAATTAGCAGACTTGTTTCCTAATGAAAGTGTGACAAAAAACAGTAATGATTTTGATTTGAAGGTGGTTCTATCCCTTCCGACAAGCTCCAAATTTATAATAAGAGTTATTAGAATCATGAAGAGATTGGTAAAATGATAATAGACATTCCTCGAGTCTCCCACTTGAAGAAGAACAAGGGGTACAAATAAATGAAGCAAGGTGACCAAACTCAGTACAATTAAGTGCACATGGCGATGCCTTATAGATATGTGAGACGTTGGGCATAAGGAGACTTAGCTTGATAATAATTTTGAATATTGATAGGGGGACAAAATAGGCTCCTAGTATACCTGAGAGATCCATGTAGTTGTCTATAGGTGTTGCATTCCATGAATTTCAGGGTGTGCAAATTACTCCTTATTAAGTAACTACTTGATTCTTTAAAATATGGTTTAAAGGTACATTATCTTAAAAATACACATCATGTAATCCACTATAGCATAAAGAAAACTTGGGTAATGATGCTGCAAATCAATAACCCTCTTCTCCTCTATGGTTGAAAGCTTACGATGTCATGTTAATGAAATAAGCGTGAAAACCACTCTTCTAAAGTTGATCTGAAGGTCGTCTGAAGACAAATATGTCACTTAGGTTTTTTCCAAGGAAATAAAAATCCTAGCCCAATCACACTTGTCGATATGATTCCATAACACACTGATTCCTAGACCAAAAAATTAACATTACTCAATTATAAAAGATTATACGGCTGATTTAAGTATGCAAATGCAATATTTTTTTGAGTTGTTTGGTCTCAAGAATTTAACAAAATCCCACATAGACCATTTCAAAAATCACATACAATCTTTATATATTTTACATAAAAATGTAAACTTTTTATTTAAAAAATAAAAAGAGAGATATTATAGATGAAATTATAATTTATGGCTAATGTTTGTCACAAAACAGCCCCTCCTTATAAAAATGTTTGTTTTTTAATTGTCACTATCTATTATAAATCATTTGATTGATTTTGACTATAATATTATGTTTATATTGAAGAATGGAATGCCCTCAAATCTTAAGAATAAAACTTGGGCAATGGAAAAACAATTGGTTTATAATTAAATTGAAAACAAATATATAAGGGTCTTATATCATAAATTTCAAACTAGGGTTATGATATAGTTTTGTACCATAGCTGGTGCATTGTTAAGTTGAATATTTAATATACAAATTTAATTTTAGGTATCCCCTTCCAATGACAAAAAGAACACATTAAAATGGTTTCGGGTAAAAATGTTTTTTTAAGCTTTGGATAACCAAGTGAAATTTAATGATATTATGGCCACACAACCATTTTAAAGTGGTGATGATAGATTTATTGTAATTGTCTTTCCTCTAAAACTTAGGACCATTTAGATTGTAAACTTAATTTTTAGTATGGTTGTGCGAGTAAAAGTAATTTATGATGATAATTTACTTCAAAATATATTTTATTTAATTTTTTTTCTATTTAATCATATTATTGTAATGATTATGCAACTATTATTAATGAACTCAAATACTATCAATATAATAAAATAATAATAGGCAAAGTTTCTGAAACAATAATCAATATTGATTTGTATTGAATGATTAAAATAATTATAAACCATGCATAAATATGTGTCAACTCATAATTGGACTTGACATACAAAGATTTAAAATTTTAAAAATAATAAAACTTAGCTTACTAGTTTTAGCAGCTATTATTTTTAGTAAGTTTTACATGTAAACACGTGCAACTCTAAAATTTTCTAAAAATAAACCAAATACTAAAATTAATCTATCAAATGAATATCAACAAAATTTTAAAACTAGGTACAAAAATATACATTTTTTAAATTTAAAAAATACTAAAAACAACATTAAAATGTGATTTCAAACTCTTAGATGGTCATGCACAACCTCCAAAAAATATTAAAAACATTAATAAATAGATAAGTCGAGTTATGGTTGCACTGAACATTTAGGTATGATGGTTTTATCATGAAGGTGGACTCAAATGAAGTTATAGATCAAAAGTTATGACTTATGAAAGTTTGACCCCTTTTTTACATCATTCTCCTCTTGTTGAAAACAACTCAACTCCTACCAGTCACTCTGATTATACTACTACCATTTAATTTTTAATCAATCTTCTTCATCTCCCATTCTATAATTCAAGTATTGTTTTAATCTTTTCCACTATACCAAATACATGTCATAACTTCCCATCTTGTGTTTATTATCTTTTAATCCAAAACATGCACTATCTTTTCTTTGATCTTATTTGACCTCGGTTACTATCAATCTACTTCTTCACCTCCATTATCTTCTCCATGGAAACCATATAAATATAAAACATTAAATACTTGACAAATATCAAAATTATATGGTAAAATCATCTCATAAGCAATGTCAATCATTTTCTTCATAATTTTGCATGGTCCAATTTCCTTGTACTTCAACTTGTTATATGTGTCTTTCAAAAATCTCTCTTTCCTCAAGTAAACCATTTTTAAATCTCCTTTTTAAAGTATTTTTGACCTTCTCCTAACATTTGTTGTTGCTTTATTCTTTTTATTACTATTTTTCAATTTTATTCTTATTTCTTCTTGTAATTGTTATATATGTTCTCTAAATGCTTCTGCATCATCACTGCCTCATCCTATAAGTGGTAATTGTACCAAATCCAAAACACTCACAAGGTTTCTCCCATAAAAAATCTAAAATGTTGAGTTTTATATTGATTTATTCACTAAACTATTATATACAAATTATGTTTATGACAAAGCCTTGTCCCATTGCTCAGGCTTCTCTCCAACTATGCATCTTAATAAAATTTCCAAGATCATACTTAATTTTTTTATCTATCTATCTATTTTGGGGTGGTACATACTACTAAAATGTAGCTTAGTCCCCATATTACTCCATAAAAATCTTTAAAAATGACCAATAAATTTTATGTTCCTATCTGATGTAATAGTTTTTAGAACCATATGCAATCTCACAATATCCTTAAAAAATAGTTCTACAACTCTAGTGGCATCATTGGTTTTCTTACATGGAATAAAATGAAACATCTTAAAAAATATGTCTACAATAAAAAATATATAATCTTTACCTCTCTATGTGTTTTATAATCCCTATATGCATCTAAATTCGCTCACTTCATTTAATGTCACTAATATCAATATTAATTGACACTAATTCCACTTGTCTAATTTATCCCGTCTAATCTCATCTTAAATTCCCCCCTTCCTAATCATTTATCTGATATCCCTCTCCAATCGTTTACTAACCTTATTTTATCTCATTTCGTTATTAATTCTTTTAAAACATCCCTTCGTCATATCCTAATCTATCTTATTAATTATTTGAGAATTTTAAATTCTCGTGACGCACCTAACCACGTACTAAGCCTATTCTTAGGCTCTCTTACACCTCTAATTCCTAATTATCCACCTAATACCTATGTAATCATATATCTATATCATCACTAATATCTAAAAAAGAATCTAGAATCTTCTAAATCCAAAACCTTCTATTCTCAACCCTCCTCTCTATAAGCCTCTAAATCTATAGGCTTCCAAAGAATTTTAAATTACTTCTAATCTTCAACCCTTGATCTCCCTCATCCAAATTTGAATCTCCACTATTTATCCTTACCTCCTTATTTTATTTAAATAAGGCCACTCATCCATTAGAGCTAACAAGAAATCAAGTGATAAATCCATGTCCAACTAGTCATTAAATCATCTAATCCTTCATCAATAAGCTTTGAATCATGCCATCATTTTGTCCAATTTAAGTCTGAGATAAATCTAATGCTTTAATTTTGCATCCAATAAATCATGGTGTAGAACATTTAACTTTATAATCATAGTGTTGGTTTCAAATTGTGTTTATCCATTTGCATTTTGGTTCTAATGGCTCTAGACATTAACTAGGTAGTTTGACGTTTTGGTTTGAATTTACATAGTTAAATCCATATTATGAAAAAAAATCCTTATACAATATCAACACAAAATTTATTGTCAAATCTATCCATGGTCCTCTTGGAACTGGTAAAGGCATGCACAACCTTATATTTTATGCATGTCCTTTTGCCACCTAACATATCCTGCACCTTTAAACATATCTTGTCACATCTTTATTCATCTTTGTCCAACAATACTTCTCCTCCACTAAATATATTATATTTGTATTAACAAAATGTCTAACCATATAAACACTATGTAATTCTCTTATAATATTGTTTATTAGAGACTCAATCAAAATATATAATTTTTTCCCTTTGAAGAGATAATTGTTGACCAAATTTTGATCTCATGACAAAATTGGTCACCCCCTGTAGGTTGAAAATTAATATAGGTGTTTAATATTTTCCATGGTCAAGTCATGGTCTCTAGTGGTCTTAGATTATCCTATATGGTCATATGTGTCCTTGCTTAGCATTTTTCATGTTTTAGTCTTATGTTCAGTTGTTTAGTCCTATGGTCAAGTACAAGGTCTTGTATAGTCAAACTTGGTAAAAAATTTATTATAATATATGATAATTAATAAAGTTTATTTTAATGTCATATAATACCATAATATGATGATCTAACCTTTATGTGACTCTCACTTGCATAAAATCACTTTTTTGCCACTTTTTACCACATTAAAAAGAGTTGCACATGCTACCTCAAGGAGATAAAATTTTAAGAAGATTAAAAAATCCCATGGTGGTAAATACATGTCAGATATGGTTTATGAATAGTCAGTGTCTGATAGAACCTATACTTCAATGCCTAATCTAGATAAAATGACACTTTTAAGCACTTGTATGGCTTTGCAACATTGAATTTCAATAAGAAATAGTCTATAAGTGTCTTTTGATCTCTCTCAAATAATTTTAAAGATATATACCAAGTTTAAAGTTTAATTGACACTTCAAACATCTTTCATCCTCCATCGCTGCATTCACAAGCTTAGGAAGGAAAATTTACAATAAATGGCACTACCAAGAGAGAGATAGAGTTAGGAGATAAAACTTTTTAAATTGTTATGGGTCCAAGTAATATTGATATCAGTTGAATTGGTTTGTATATTGGTGGATTCTTCTTTATGGATGATCATTAAGAGTGACACTAGGCCACTATGGCCTAGTCATATGAGAGGGATATATTATTGCTCATATTTATACATATAAAAAATTGAAGAGATGAATGATTTTGAGGGTAGGTTTTATAGGTATTATACATTAATTTAATTATGGTTTCATTATCCAACCCTTTTCTATGAGATTATCTCACTTGGAGGAAGTATGCCTTTGTGTACAAAATATTTTAGATAATTCTACTGCAAGTCCCTATTTCCTCTTAATGGTCATCATTATAAGAGGTATATAATGAGTCATTTTTCATGGAAGACCCATAATTTTTATGAAGTTCATGTTCTACTTCTCTGAAATGTGTTTCTTGTTAATATCTTCAAGTATTTGCTCTTTGGGAGACATAATCGATGTTTAAACAGTCTGATGTATGTTTGATTGTCAATATTCACTCAATTACTAGTAATGTATCATAGTGTGAGGTTGTTAGATGATATTATACTCATGAAAGTGAATAAAGGTTCAAGATAAGATTCCAAATGCACACTTTTCCAATGAGAGCTTGTTGTTTCCACCATATACATGTTGTGTGGATTGTAAGATTATCTTGAAAATGCTTAGAGTCATGGAAAGAGAATTTATAAACTTATATATGAATTATGTAATATTTAATATCTCCATACCTCTACCAAGTGATTAAAATTATTTAAAAATGTTCTAAGGCTCTCAAACAGACTTCTTGCATTACTTGACTATACCTACAGTCCATACAATGGATTGAAGGTGAGTTGAAATAAATTAAAGATGAAAATGATTTTCTTATGATTTGTTATACATTGAGAGAGTGAAAAGGAAAATTTTTAGTGGTTGATAGGGTTGAGGAGTTTAAAAACCCAAAGTAGTGGCTTCTTTGTATATCTTTAAATAGTCCATAGTAACCTACAAACCCTAAGTCTGTAGGTCTAAATTTTGGACCCTAAATCAATGACAAATCAACATTGGAATGTCTTAAATGTGGAGAGCCTAACCTAGTTGAATTTATCACTTAGTAAATTAACCTTTGAAGATAACATATGCCAATTATATTCAAAGATGGCCATGTGTTTGAGTTGACACTCTAGCTCTCTCTTACAGCGACATAAAGACTATTAGAGTAAATTCAAGTTAGAAATGCCTTGTCATAAGCCTCTAAAGGCCATTAAAATAATTATAAGAAGTGTGTGGTAGTTTGAAAACATTGAGATGTTTAAAAACTCATTGAGAAGTATCTTTGGAACATTAAACAGTCTAAAGAGAACCTACAATACCCTATATAGACTGAATATGGTAGTAAGAAAGAAGTGACTTGAAAAGTAAGAAGGTGCATATGTGAAGGGTGTCTGAATCCATTCAAATAATCAATAAAATTAACTTAACCATTAAGAGGTCTATTGGTGTGAGGTTCAGGATCTAAACACCCAACATAGTCCTGAACCTAGAAAGGGGACCTACAAGACTACCTAATAAAGCATACTCAGTTTCATGCATAAAGGGAAGATGCAGAGATGATTCAAAGGTATGATGAGAGCATAAAATTTAAACTTAAATAAAATAAAATCCTTTTAAGATATCATCGATATGGTAGAATATGAGGTTCAATTTTCATAACACACAATGATCACCCTAAAAGAGACACCTATAGGTGATTTAGAGGGTCAAATCATATTCAATCCTAAAGCAAATAAAATAGAAGTGATTGAAAGGATATTTATCCCATTTAAAACCTTAAATAATTTTATGAACTATAGATAAGGTTAGTGGTGATAAGGATAACACAAAAAAATATAGTTAGGAGACCCTTTCAAAGCACCTATAAGCATGTATATAGGGCCAAATCAGTTTAAAGCCTAAAAGAGAATGGTATGATTGTTTAAAATAACCCTAAGCCTATTTAATACTTAAATAAACATTAAAGACCATTTTAAAATTAAATTATGTGGGATACAAAGTATTAAAACATAGAGAGTACAATCAAGGTGGCCTCTAACACCTACATGCATATATGGATAGACTGGTCTTAAAGATTGAATAAGAAAAAGTACATGAAAAGAACTATGAAGTTTGCATATCAATTAACAAGAGGTCATAGGGTCATGTTGATACACATTCAAATTATTATATAAAATGTAGAAAGATAGATTTCTAAAACCTCATACACAGTAATTTCAAGAACCTTGCACACAGTCATATCCTACAGCCAGTCTTAAAAGAAATTGGTGTTTTATGACCTCTAAAGGCATTATGATGATTTGAAATTTAGTACAGGGGATGATAATGAATTTATGAATATTTAAATCATCTCCTTGAGGTCATACAAGTAGTGTAAGTACTCATTATGTTTTCTCAGACCTTTCCCACTCTTTGGCCAAGGGGTAGTCAATAGGCTTAGGGGTTGACTTGAGCACAAAGGCATAAAACAAGAATTTCAGACCTCATGAAGAAAATTTTATGGAAATTAATTTTCATATAATAAATACAAATAAACTTATAGGATGTAAAAACACTCAAATTTCCATCAAATGCCCTTGAGGGATATCAAGAAGGTAACAAGGCCATAACCCCAACACCTTGACCAGTATACTCTGAGCATATAGGGGGGTAAAAATGATTTCCAATGCATGTATAATTATGTATAGGGTTATTTTATAGGTGGATAATCCTCTCACAGTATTGGGTATGATTTTTAAGTCACAAAACACAAGTTTGACCTCTCTCTAGCCTCAAAAGAGCTAAGTAGGCCATCTGAAGAGCATCTTCAGATGGTTATACAATTTATCACACTTTGAATGGGAATATGATTTTTTTTAATATTTTAAGGGGTTAAATAAAAATATTTTACAAGTGTAAGGATGTCATTTAATTATTTTTCATTTATGAACATTCGTTAAGACCCCAAACAAGTATTAAACCTCTCTTAAACCCTCGTATTGACTAGTCATGGAGAAAATACCTTAAATGCACATATAATGACATATTTTTTATCTTGAAACCTATTTTATATTATTAAGGAATAAAAATAGGTTACCTACATGGTTTTTTATGCTGATTTCACTTTTATGGATTTCCACAAATGCCATGTTTTTACATCTTTTTAGTGTTGTATATGTGTTTTGAGAAGGGGAGAGCTTCTCAGTCATGGGATGAAGCCCTTTGATATTTTTTATATCTATTAAATTACAAAACATTTTTCAATATATTTTTGAGGAGACCAAACCAGGTCCATTTTTCAAGGCAATCTCAAATAGGCTCAAAATGAGACTATGTGGTAAGGTCATTTCTTAGTTTACATACTTCTATAGGGTCCTAGGACCCAATATTTAACATGGAGGTTTTTGATGGAGTAGGTAAATTTAATAATATATTTTTGAATTATTTCACATGTGTTTAATAAGTTTGGAGAAATAAAATAAGGTCTTAATCAAGGAAGACTAATTAAGGCCTAATTGAAGAGAGAGAAAGGTAAAAAAAAATGGGTTTACACTCAAAGTTTGAAAATGAAATTTTCCATGGATAAATAAATAAATAAATAAATAATGGATCATATAATATGAAATTATTTTCTCAAAATAAACTCTATAAATCCATACCTAGCGATTTTTACAAGTTTTTAGGGATACAAGGAAACTAGGCCTAGTGAAGGCTTAAGGAGAAAACCAAGTTCTTGGGACTTGGTAAAAGAACCAAAGTGATGTGTTTATGACATAATTACCTATTTTAATATCATTCATATAGTTTTGATGTGTTTAAAAAAACTAACTTGAGTTTTAGGTCACTTGGACTAAACTAGGTGTGGGAAATGAAGAGTTACAAGACATCTATGCATATAAATAATGGAATGGAAGATTAGAGGAGTTTATTAAGGAATTTAAGATGTTAAATGAGTTTTTTTGTATCATTTAAAATTAAATTTATGGTTTAAAATTCCATATATCACCCCTTTCATATAAACAAGGGTAGTTTTCAAGATCCTAGTTAAGGTGTCAAGCAAGTTTGTAACTCGAACACCACTTGGAGGGTTACAAATAAATAAGTAGTGAGGTACATGGACTTTTATGTTTTTTTTAAATATCTCATAGATCTCATTATTTTTTTAACTCTCATGGATACTTTTTGATCTTCTTCTACCACACCTCTCTCTCTTTCTTCACTATTCTCTATAAGAGTAGCCACTTTTGGTTATGCTTGTAAGATCCACACCTAGTATTATGAAGCCCTGATAGTTTGAATAATATATTTTCCTTTGAATAAACATTTCCAATATATTTTTGAGTTCATAACTTGTTTCCTAAGTATGGGAAGTAGTGCATAGTTGAATGATAAGTGATAATCATCATAGGGAATTTTTAAAATGATTTACATTTATTAATAGTTTAATTATAATAAAAACTAGAAAAAGTAATTCTTAATTATTCATTATTTTCTAGTTTTAAATTCTCTCCAATGCAATAATTTGGGAATAGATCCAAATTATTACCATCCTCATAATCCAATTTATTTGGAGTATATGAAAATTATTATTTTTCTAACATTCTCTCCTGTCAAGTTTAGAGTTACAAGTCTAGATTATTTGAAACGATCATTATATGCTTGTGTTCACTTTAATCTTTCATGTTTTCTGAAATTATTTTGCTCTCTAGCATGTCACATGAAGTGTAGTTATTATCCTTGTCTATTTATAAGTGTAAGAAATATAATTAGTGTCTACAATCAAGGCTCTTGTTCATTCACCTTGAAAAGTGCAATGCATATCACCTTCATGTTTGAAAAATTTATTTTAGATCAATCTAGGATGTTGAAGCTATTATTATGAATTATCTTTTATAGTGAAAGTATATGGTAGTCTAATGGAGATAAAATTAGTGCATAACCTCTTTATATTAGGTTCCTTTCATGTTGTCTCTATATCTTTTCATCCAAGGAAGTAAGTAGTATAGGTGATAGGATATCAAAGGCCTAGAGGTATTCCCATGTTCCATTCAATTTTGAGAAGGCTTGAACTACCTATCCAAGGGTGAAAAATTGAGTGACAATAATAACCATTTTACATAATATACTCTTCGTAAACATTACTTGTATCATATGTTAATGGATTCTTACATTGTTCAACTATCTTAGTTAAATATTGATCAATATCATATACTTATTTAATAAATTCAAATCCAACTAATTCACTCAGCATAGTAGTTATCAAACCAAATTTCCTACTCAAAGCATCAACTACCTAATTTTGTTTTCTTGATTTGTGATTCAACACAAAAATATAACACTGTAAGAAAGACACCCACTTTGCATGCCTATGATTTAACTTGTTTTGAATGTTCACATACTTTAGATCCTCAGGATCAATAAATAGGATAAAATCCTTAGGCATCGAGTAATGCCTTAAATGTCTTAATGCTTGTAAAATGAAAGAAAAATTAAAATCATACATAAAATACTTTATTCTTACCTCATTCAATTTGTCACTAAAATATTCTATTCGATTTCTTTCTTGACTCAACACAATATCAATTCCCACAAACAAATGATCATAATCAACCTCAAACACATTGATAAAAATTTAATGCTAAAATGAATTTTTTTATAATTTTATTCTTAAACAACTCAAATATTGTTATTGATTCCCTTGTATTTACAAATTCTTTTCCTCTCATACAATTTGTTATTGGTGTGCTACAACTATTATAATCTTATTGTACTTTGTATAAAAAGTTTGTAATCCATTGAAACTCGTTAGGTCTATATGATGCTCTTTGGAATAGGCCACTCAACAATTGCCTTTACTTTGTCTTCATCCATTCTTACACCATTTTCTCAAATGGTAAATCCCAAAAATCCCAAATTATTTATCATACATGTGCACTTTTTCAAATTCACATAGAGATTCTATTTTTTTTTTTAAATTCCAATACTATTATCAAATGTTATATGTTCTCTCCTTTAGTCTTACTAAATATTAAACTATCATCAAAATAAACCACCTTAAACTTATCACTATATTATCATAGCACTTTGTTCATCACCCTCATAAATGTGTTATGTACACTAGATAATCCAAATGGAATCACCATCCACTCATATAATCCATTCCTAGTCTTGAATGCTTTTTTCCATTCATCTCCTTCATGAATTTGAATCTGGTAATATCCACTCCTTAGATCAATTTTGGTAAAATATTTTTCTCCTATAAGAACATACGTTATTTCATCTGAAAGAGTATTGAAAACCTACACTTGATTATAATTTTATTGATTACTCTACTATCCACACACATCCTCCACCCTCCACATTTGTTTGGATTTACAAATACTGGTATTGCACATGAACTCATGTTATCCATTAACACATTATTCCTCACCAATTTAGAAATATATTTATTTAATTATGCATGCTCTATTGTACTCATCCTATAAGTTACTTGTTTGGGTAGAGATGATCCTAGAATCAAATGAATATGATGTTGAATATCTCTCTTTGGTGGTAAACCATCTAGTGACTCATCAAGTATAACACATGCATATTATTTCAACACTATTATTACTTCTATTGGTACTTGAACCGCTTCTATGTCTAATTTCTTTACTAGTTATGTATAATAGCAACTTATCATCTTCTTCTATTTGATAAATTATTTTATAGACAACATGATTTCAGCCTATTGTTCTTCTTTAAGAGGTAATAAAACTACCTTCATGCTAGCTTTCTATAAAATATATGTGTTCTTTGTCCCATCATGAATTTATTTGCTATCAAACTACCATGGTCTTCCTAAATAACACATGGCATGCATCCATTAGTATAACAACACACCAGATTTCATCCTTGTAAGTTTTACCTCTATAAAACTTAGATTTAGAAGATTTTGTCTATTGTAACTTCATTACATTTATTAAACTATTGAATCTGATAAGGTTTAACATTATTTTCACACTACAAACCTTGTTTCTCAATCATGTCCTTACAAAGCATTTTTTAAAAACTACTACCATTTCTGATTCCTTTGCATATCTTACCTCCTAAAGTACACCTTGTTCGAAAAATATTTGTTTACAGTCATGCATCACTACCCTATTTATTCTAAACTTGTTTTTTTCCTTGGAGCAATTATTATTATTCTCATCATAATTTTTTTTTCCAATATCTACTACTACAACTTCAATATTTTGCTCTTCTATTTCAGCTTTAACTAAATTCACTCTTACGTGATCCTCTTGCCTCATTTCTTGATCTTTGTAGATTGGACAATCAAATGCTCTATGGAAATTTTTTCCACATCTGTAACAAACATAACACCTACATTGATTTGGAAACTATCCTCTACCACCACCATAGCTTCATTCTCTTTGAATTCCTCTTCCTCTTTGTTGGTATTCAAACCCTTGTCTATTATTTTCTTATCTTTTTGCACCACATGATGATTTTACTCTAGTGGTATTAAACCCACCTCTATTTTCATTAAATCCACCTTCTCCCCTTATTTGAGGGGCTTTTCCTCTTGTTGGTCCAATAGATGTTCTTCTAAAATTCTATCTATATATTTTTTTTAAATCTTCAAAGCTAATTTATAATATTCTTTCATGTAAAGTATTATATCCATGCTTGATTCACATTGAATAGAAAATTTTAAACCATTTACATACCTTGAAGCCATATGCTCTTTTGTTTCATCATGATCCACTTGTATGGAAAGCTTGTAAAACTCATATATATATTCTTATATAGTGTGATCCTTCTATCTCAAATTTTGGAATATTCTGTATAAAGTTTGTGCATAATCCATAAGAATGAATTTATTCCTGATCTTAATTTTAATAATTTTCCATGAGTTAATATTTTCTTTACCCTTTTTATGCCTTTCTTTCCATAAATGATCCCACCAAATCATTTCCATAGTTTTCCATGAGTTAATGCTCTCTTTACCTTATTTTATGTCTTTCTTTCTACAGATGATCCCACCAAATCATATTTCATACATGAAAAATTTACCTTATTATCTAATCTCATATTTATCCATTCAAAGATCTTCTCCATGTTCTTCATCCAATCTATAAACTCTAATGGTTTGAAAATTTATCCTTAAATTTGAATGTCAATCTTGATTCCTTCATTTCTTCTTTATAAATCTATAACCATGCTCTCTTTCATGGTGGTTATTTCTATTTCTCCTCTTGCATAATTTCCTCTTCATGATTTTTGTCATCCTTGACATCATCTTTTTCTCTCCTTTATATTTGATTTGTAATGATCTCGGTCAATTGTTGTACTTGCCTTTGTAGCACTTGCATAATTTATTTCATTTAAGTGATTCATCCTTGTCCTTTGACCATCTCTTACACCTCTAAGATTTGAACTTGATCAGATATCAAATAATGAACTAAAATACTATCAAGATAATAAAATAATAAAAATTAAAGATTAATAAATAATAAGTAGCATTGATTCATATTGAATGATTCAAATAATTTCAAAGCATGCATAAATAAGCCTCAAATAAAACTAGAGTTAGCATGTAAAAAATTCTAAATTCTAAAAATAATAAAACATGACATGTTATTTCTAGCAACTACTATTTTTAGTAAGTTTTGAATGCAAGCACATGAGTCTCTCAAAATATCCAAAAATAAACTAAACACTAAAATTAACATATCAGATGAATATCAACTAAAGTTCAAATTTGATTACAAAAATATGGAAAATAATATTAAACTATAATTTCACACCATTAGATGGTCACATATGGTATTTGAAAATTTTCAAAACCCTATCCAATTAGAAAATCTAGGTTATGGCTGCACTGCACCTTTTGATATGATCATTTTGGCGTGAAGATAGGCTCAAATGGAGATACTAATCAAAATTTATGGGATTTGAATGTTTAGCCTCTTTTTCTACATCAATTAAAAGAGATATTGATGATTAGAGTTAACTCAAAATATTTTCTCAGGACCCCCTAAAGAATTCTAAAGATAGTTTACGGAAAAGAAAACATGCCTCTCCTTGCTATAGTAAATTAAAAAAAGGGGGGGAACATCAACAATATGAACTTGAAATTAGAAGTATATGACCCATTACGAGAAATTAGAGTGGTTCCTAGTGCCATAAATTATTACCTAGTTTCACACATATACAAGGTCTTTAACATAGTGTTTTAATATAAATAATTATAATAAATAAAAACTTACTCAAAGGTTCCCTTATTTTAACACAAATTTGAATTAACCCCAAATCATGAAACTTAAGCCTTTGAGCTGATGAAAAGAACAAGGGAAAAGTAAACTAGTTGATAAAATAAATATCTATGACCTATTCCCCTGACATTTATCCATAAAACATACATAAATCACTAGAAAATTTTCAACCAAAATCCAAGGACCTACTTTTTTAAGATAGATTCTTATAATTTTTGAGATGAGTTATCAGTTATCAATTTAAGATTTCCTTGAGCTTCTTTTGTATAGAAACTATATTGGTGGCAATGTCATACCTTAATATAATTAATTTTAAAATAAAACTAAATGCAAGAATATTTAATCCAAATGAACAAAAATATAGAGAAAACTAGTAGAAAAGAAGCTCCATAATCAAAATGATTGCAGCCTAATTAATCCTATGCCTAACCACCTTAATCTATCAAGAAAGTATGTTTTCAATTAATATAAATAATAAAATCATGTACATGGTTCATGGCCTAATGTTGTTCAAGGGTGTTACACTTGATAAAACCCCCCTTATAGTGGACATGGATATATTGTAGTTATGAAAGAGCAATCCTTTGACATGGCCTCAAATTGGTAAACAACTACATGAAAATCATAACATCCTGAGAATTTCTTCAAATGGAATCCTTTGAAAGACCCCTGAGCCTCCTACACTATGAATTATAGAGGCTTTGGAGAAGTTAAAGGCCTAGTATTTGAGCCAATTGAGACTCTTTTGTTTTCAAACACCACTATCTCATGAAATGACATTCAAGAAATTTTAAGTGAAGTTTTAGATATGTGCATAACTCTTAAGGTTTCATGCATAAGATCCCTTATATTACATAATGAATTTGACCAGTAAGAACATCCTATGTTGTGATAACACTTAGTCTTGTCTAACTACTTTACTTCCCTATGCGGGTCATGAACCTTGTTGGTGTCACACATACATATTATAAATATCTTGATTGAGGACCAAGAGGATACATCATGATCTGATGACCCCCTTCACTTGATAAGATGAAGGGTAGTTACAAACAAACAACCTATAGGCTATAAGATAAGGACTTTTAAGGAAAAGATGCCTCCAAAAAACTATTTTGTTTTATGCCATTAAAATTGGTTTAGGTACTACTAAATCATACTATTGCTTATTAATTAATAACCCATTCCCTCAAAAGTAATTCTTTAATGATATTTCAATGCCATTTGAAGATTAAAATCTTTTTAAAAAATAAAAATCATAATACCAAAAAATAAACATTTACCACCTATCCACAATCTTGTTCACTCAATCTAGCTTAACATTAACACCTAGAATTATAGTCAATCACCCCATCTTTTCAAAAATAATATTTGGTATAGGTTTAATATTTAAAAAATCCAAGAAACATAATTGAAATCCAACAAACCAGTTATATTAAACTCAGTCTCTAACACTTTCTTAACTTCTAACAAAACCTAGTAAACTCAATCCCTAATACAAAAGATCAAAAGGTAAGTTAAATCCCTTGGTGTAGTTAGAAGTGTGTAGTTATATGAATAAAATAAAAATATTTCTTCTTATACGAGCCACCATGGATGAAATGCAAATACCATAACTAAGATTAAATAACCCATTATACCATATAGTCTCCTATGGGTAAGTTGCTCAACCACTATATTACTGATCTTTTTAGGATGTATGTGGATAG